>JAHPZR010008458.1:0-2500 GCA_019787425.1 Platygyra sinensis
TTTGTTTTTGAAATAAAAGCTTTTATTTACTATATCTACCTATGTGTGTTTATTGTTTCATTTATTCACCTTTTTTTATTATCTCCAAAAAATCTGCAGGTATTATAGAAAATGTTACTAAAGTGACACAGTAGCTCGTACCACAAACGTCAGAATACATTTCATGATTCATATATAAACATCCGTTGACCTTATGGTTTACCAGGATGCACTGCGCATGCACAGTGACTAAAGTAACTGAGTAAGTTATCCCACATGGATAAGTAAACATGTCATGATCCAAACATAAGAGCCATGTCACTAAATAGATTAGTAATTAGGGTTACCACCTTCTTAGGGCGCCATGATGGATATGTCAATTAGGGTTGACGTCCTAACGGGTCAGAGGGGGACTGGACGTCACTAGGGGATAGGGGACTGGGAACTAGAGGATGACGTTGTAGGGAAAGGGGACTAAGGGTGCGCCATCTAAGATGCGGATGACTACACCGGCCGCCATCTTGAATTCATTAAACCCAACAGCCAATCAGAGCGCGAGTTTAGTGGAGAACTAACCTATAAGACTACTAAAAAAACTTGGCCGAACTTGTTTTTGAACACTTTTCCAAGAGTCCGAGAATAGTTTTTTGCTTTTGTGTTGAAACTTGCGTGGTGTTGCGTTCAACTGGGAAGCGTAATAATAAGAAAACACAAACTGAAATGACACAAAGGCATGGCAGTGGAATTATTTCCAAGAGAACGAGAATAGGAAGCTGTGTGACATGCCTCAGGAAAAACTGAAATTGTTGTTGTGTAAAATCGTGAAGAAACTAGAAGGACAGAGAATTAACCCGCCACTTTGTCTTTCCTTGAAATAGAGGTTCAGATGGAAATGTTCTTCCGGGAGACAATTTGAAACTCTTAGGAGAGCTTCTCAGAGCAAAACGCCGGAAACTTGCTGTAAAGCATGGCAAAGGACGCAGACCGCAAGCCGCCCGTGAGCTGACAGAGGCCGAGATAAACAAGCTTTTCGAGTGTAGTAAATCCGATATCCTTGTAGTATATCTTCCACACGCCTAAAGATGGGCAAAAAGGACGGCCACATGGACTGATCATGTCTTGCTCTGGTGGTTAAACCTACTTAGAACTTACCACCGTTTTCGTTGATACGCGACTTTGGAAAAGAAAACACCCGCGGAAACGTTTCCAAAATTTCCGTCAGTCTTGCTTGTTATTGACAGATCGGATCGAAATCCAGTAATCACTGCCCGATAGCATGACGAAGAGAAGGTTAGAAGATCACACTAGTGGCTGCAATTGGTGGATTTCGATCCGCTGAAAATTTAAGCCATTTTGCGTCATTTTTGCCAAGTTCGGAAAATTGTTAAGTTCAATTTGTACCTGAATGCGATTCAGAAATTAGAAATTAAGTCATCGCGCAGAATGCGTGAACAGCATTAATTATTCATAATTTACGAAAGCGGTAAATTTAAATAAGAGAGCGCTCACAATTAGAGAAGAAAGTGCTCCAATTGGTCAAGTAGCGTTTATAAAAAGTGCTTTTACCGCTTTATAGATGTCAAAATCCTACAACCTACGCACGGCTTTTTGAAGAAGAATGATGTACCTACAATTTAAGCCTAAAATGAAGAACATTGAGCAAGTGGAAGGACTATTGTTTCAAACGTAAAAAGTTCAGCAAAAACAGGGAATTTCAGTATGGAAACAATTTTCGAACGTGATTTAAGGACGTTCGCGTGAAAATTTTCCAGTCGATGGAATTTTTTTAAAGTTTTATTGCTGGAAGATGATGAGTTACTTGTGCCAGAAATGCAAAAAAAATTGGGGGTCACCGTCTTCGTTTCAGAGATAAAGCGTGTGGTAAACTATACTGATTTCGAAAAATTGCCCCATATAATTGACCACAGTCCACCGGGGTTTATAGTTAAAAATATTGAAGGTGAGTCAACAGAGGCAAACGATCTTAGTCATATTATTTATAAGTGGGTCTGTTGCGTATATAATTCGAAATTTTACTAACGTTTTCACAAAATTTAACCCTTCAAGAGCCATTTGATACCGCCGCAAAGGTGCACAAAGAGCTAATAAGAACGGAATTCGATGGTGCATTTTGCCAAATATTCAAACTTCTAGTCGATAGATTTTTTTTTTCATTTTTTCCCTAAACGTAGAAAATCAGTAGAGAAAATGATCCATCGAAAAAAAAATTGGGGTCACCGTACGTCCAAGATCGTTAAATCCAGATAAAGATCTAGCAATGGCCATCTGCCCTATCATTTGTTTGTTTTATGACTTAGCGCGTGCGCTCATGCATGACGTGGCATGTGAATTTGTGTGCGCAGTAAGGATGCGCAGAAACAATTGGCGCGAACGTCCTTAACAAAATTTTACACTGTTTCACGAAAACCTATGCACTGCAAATGTAAGATACAACTTCTCTTTAATAAAATCCGTTTTCACTTAAAGTATTTATTAACAAGAACCACTATTGTTTTGAGTT
>JAHPZR010008458.1:5000-10000 GCA_019787425.1 Platygyra sinensis
ATCTATTCAAAAAAAAGTAAGAAACAAAAGCGGTTTGTGCTGAACGAGACAAAGGGAGTAGCAATAGCGCACTGGTTTCATTGTTTAGTTTGCCGCCTCCATCAGGCTAATGAGCATCGCCGGGCGTCCATAGCAACCAATGAATAAGCTTCTTTTGGGCGCTATGAATATTAACAAGCGTTATAACAGACCTTTCCAACCGCAAGTAAATGTCCCGAGAACAATACGCATTCTGCGCGATGTTTCAAAAATATGAACAAATCAAACCATTGCATTTGTGCAGTCACTCAATCACCAGTACAAGTACTATTGATTTTTGCATGTAACTGACTTCCTTTTTAGTAATTGAAAATAAGGAAGTAGAAAGATCATTTTTTGGTGTTCTATACCATATAACAAAATCGCAATTTACCGCGCTTTTTCGGTCAAGATAACTGTGATAGAAGATTTCGGCCCGGCCCATCTTAACCTCACGTTTGGTAAATAACCCATATTTACTATATGGCTTATGTTTGTAGGCGATATAACGCACGCTCTGATTGGCCAATTGTGACTGAATTGTAGGGCATTATTCTCCCGTAATGCTCACGGGCCGATTACGGGCTTGCAAAAACAAAGCAAAAGGCAATTTAAAAAACCATCTAATTTTTGTCTGAAAACTGTAGCGGCTAAGAATGAGTGACGAGGAGGAACACTCTGAGAGTGAATTTTATAACCCAGACGAGTACGAATTTCTGGACAACGGCGAGTTGACAGAAACAAATAATGAAGGAGTTGGCGAGATAGAAAACGAAGGAAAGAGCCAAGAAGAGATTGAGACTTTTGTAAAGGAGAAAAAAAAGTGAAAACACAACAAAGAAAACATTCAGCGACATGAGAACATTTCAACGCTGGACCTACCGGCTGATGACATGGATCATTTACTGGCAAAGTTTTTCAAGGACGTCCCAAAATTAATGGCGACGAGTACGAGCCTGACACGTTATCCGCTTTCCAGCGAAGCATCCAGAGGTTCCTTTCGGATGGGAAATCTCCATTCAATATTCTTGCGCAAAAGGAATTTCAGATGTCAAAGTTCTATCAGCCGAACGGAAAAGTTTAGTTCAGAAAGCCGGTAAGGGCAAAGGCAAATACCAGCAGATTTTCTGGTTGCCAGTTTCAAATCTTCAATGGCCCAGTAAAGATCATTCAAGAATCGCACAAAAGGCAACGATTTGTCATCGAAAGTGACGACGAAGACTGAACATTCTGAACAGTGCATTCCTTTGTATATATTTTCCACGAGGCCGTTGACATTTTTCTCTACGCATTGACTTTGGCCTTTCATTCTCAGAGACGTTGACAAAATTTCCCTTGTTGTGACGTGGCCCTAACCTCCTACATGACCTTTTCATGGCTCATTCTCGACCGCAAAGCTCTTCTCTTTTGCGCATGACAGGCGGCGAGAAGAGCTCTGGGGAACTTTGGACCAAGCTATTTCGTTATTTGTCGTTGGTTGAAACAAAGAAAGCGCGTCTGATTGGTCAATCTGTGACGCGGTAAAATTTGAACGTGCCTTGCGAAGGCCGTCCCGCCCTCTTGGGAATTCTACGTCTGTTTTTTATGCAAATCACAGATCGTGCACGCAATCGTAAAATGTGCAGTTTTCGGAGGTTTTTAGTTTTAAAACGGCTTCAAAAGTCCAGAATATTTCTTCTTAGCTCTTTATAGCAATATAAAGCTATTTTCAATGAATAAAGATGTTTTACAACTGAGGATCCGCCGAGAGAAGAACCAGATATTATTTCGTGACAAATTCCAAATTTGCATATAACCGAGACATGTTTGACGTTTGAACGCAACGGCCGAATGACTTTTAATTAATCATGTGAACCTTTTAAAATCAAATAAATATTTCCTAGCGGATTTTCTCGGCAATTTTAACTGTTGAGGAGGTGTACGCGAACTAAAGCTTTTATTATTGCCTTCTGCTTAAGTTTTCAACAAAATACCGAAGCTGGATATCGTTACAATGGTTTTTGAAAGCACGAGCATGCGCTATGAGACCCTTGTAGCCAGATTCTGGCTACGCGTGCGTGGAGTTCCCCAGAGCTCTTGTCGCCGTCAGTCACGTGATAAAAGACAAGAGCTCTAGGGTCGAGAATGTTCATGGCTATAATATATTGTGACGAAAATGAAGATTATTTTAGATCGAAAGACGCGTCAGTTCACTTGATTTGTGCGGTTGGAAACCATGAATGAACAGAGAAGCGCGCGCAACACCGGGTGTAATGATCACTTTCGCTGAACCAGCTTTGGCTTGTTGGCTTTAATTTTGTTGGTGGTGCCATATAATAAACAACTTAATAACCCCGACCGTTCGTCGTTACAGAAAAATCTCAAACCTCCGCCTACAGTATTGACCGCGCTATCGCTCGGTCAAAACGGCAAGGCTTCAGTTTGAGATTTTCCCGTAACGACCTCACTCTTGGTTATTTAGTAGTTTATATACTCGAACTAGTGTCTGCCTTGCTCAAAATAATGTTTGACTACGCAATACTAACGTTCCGCTTGATAATGGAACTGTCTGTGTAGGTAATACTAACGTCTTTCTTGGTAATTCTTATGTTTGTCTTAATAATACCAATGTGTGTCTTGGTAATACTAATGTCTCTCTTGGTAATCCTTGTGTCTGTCTTAATTAATATGTGTCTTCGTAATACCAACGCCTTTAAGAGGTCGCTCGATCGGATTGAATTGTCATTTCAAATCAAAATGATGTGTACGCGCACACCAGTTTTTTAAAATAATTTGAACATTTTTTTTGAAGTCAAGAAACTGTAGGTGTCCTTCGTTTAGTCTTATCAGGAATTCAATAAGTCATTTGCATAAAGTTTGCCTCCAAAACTTTTGGTAAAACGGAAAAGTCGTCGCCATTTCGAAGACGACCTTCAGTCACTGCACACCAATTAAACAATAGAGTGTTTTTGTAGAGGAACTATCGGCTGATAGTTGCCCCGCGGAAATTTGATGTTCTTAAAACAAATATTTGCCCGGGAAGCGAAGCTTCGAGGGCAAATATGCTAGTTTTCTTCAAATTTCAAAAAGGGCAACTATCAGACCGATAGTTCCGAGACATAAACAATTTTGCCTTCACTACACAACCGAACACACACACAGGTTGAGGCATGGGCGTGTTGGTCAGCCAGGCCCAAAATCTGTTTAATTGTGGCAATTAACTTACAACAAAGTGGATAATAGATACATCAAGTAACGTCCTACATGCGCCAAAGCCGGACACGTAAACCCAAAAAACCCCTTGTTAGGGAAAATAGCGACCGTGTACCCCCGACCAAATGCAATGGCGCAACCTTTGGGGTTTTAAGGTTGATTACTAAACAACAGAATGAGAAAGACAATTTATATGACGCTAATTACACAATAAAAATAAACCTTATGAGGAAGTGCTAATGGCAAGGCTGACCGTAGAATGTCACAAGTTACTCAACCGTCTGTTTTTACAAACATACTTCTCATGAGCCCTCACGCACTACGCTCGCACCCAGTTCTCTGTTCCGTGTCTCCAAAATATTAATTTATGTCAATACCGATTATCACAAATTACATCTCTATTGCCTTTATTGTTCACCACTAAATTCTCTTGCAGCGGCGTGCCTCAAAACTAAAAACGACAAGAATTTATTTATCAAAATTTCCAACCGCTATGGAGCGCTTAGGTGTTTCGTATCTTCCGCTGTATCCTCCTCAGATGATATCACATCTATACATGTATAAACAATTTAATCTGTCAACTGTTCACTTCTAAAGAAGAAACCCTCTAAAGGGGAAACCTCGAATCTGGAAGCCTCTGCGCACGCCTGACGTTTTACTGTACCGTAGTTTACCGCTGTTTTCAGTCTCAAAATACTTCTCTTGCTCTCTTTTAACTAAAATCGACATGGGATGATAAATTCTTTTCATCTCATCTAAAAAAAAGACTGTAGGAGAAAGCTGCCTTCCATGAGCCACTTCCGCTGAGCGGGCACTGTCGTCTGATAGTCGCCCTAGTGCATTCTACTTAACAGATAGTGCCCGCGTGAGATCGTGCCACGTGATCGGTTTTGACCAATGACGACAAAGAAAAATTTAGTGGTGAACTATAATGGCTGATGGTGTGCAATGGCTCAGTCAATCAGATCACAGCATTTGCATTAGCGTACTAGTATAATTCTACTAAGTAAAATTGAAGAGTGAGCATCGCAGTAAATTTCCAATTTAAGCAATTGGAAAGAAGAAACCTTAAAAAATCAGGGCTTCAACAGGATTCGAACCCGTGACCTCCGGGATAGGGGTGCGATAATTAACTAAAGCCACGCACTGGGAGCAAAGTCATTTTATTGAGTTCTTATCTTCCCGTGGGGTTAAATGATGTGAAGTATGTATGACATAATCCATATTTGAACTGGGGTTAGAGATGAAAATGAAGAATGATCATGCAGTTTAAATTTCCAGTTTAAGGTATCAGCCACCTTTCAGTACCGCCTTGCGCGGTTCGCTATAGCGCTTTCGTTGGTACTCTATCATTAATTTGTAATGTTGCTTGCAACGTCAGTCTTCAAAATTTCGTGCTCTCCCAACTATCAGCGTGCATTCCGCATTGGATGCACGCATGCTAGACATTGTCCATTCCTTAATAACAAAGTCATAATTGACTGAGCTTTTTTGGTTAAGATAGCTGTGATAGAAGATTTCGGCTCGACCCATAAACACGCAAAAAAAAAAACGAACTTGACCTACACCCGGCCATCTTAGCCTCACGTTTTGTAAATAACCCATGTATATACTTGAACGAGAAAGCAACCATATGCCCATCTCAACAAGGGAAAACTTTTCAATCACGACAAAAACAATCGGGTGCAATTTTTCACAGTCGGCTATTGTATGAGTGTATTCACTTACAGCCATTCAAGTTTTTTCAAGTTATAAAACACTCTTTCAGGTAGAAATGCAATAGCGTTTGA
>JAHPZR010008458.1:12500-18887 GCA_019787425.1 Platygyra sinensis
AAAACTAACTGTTTCCCTCGGGACCATACATTAAGTGTATATTATTTAAGTCTTCTTTTTAACTAGTCCCGTTGCCGTGGCAACAGCACGCACCCTAGTCAAAATGCGAGAATAAATATTTTTGTGGTTAACCTTAACTCTTGCAAAAAATGAGCATTATTCTTCCCTCTTTAAACACTCAAATATTTGTGTGCAGTGATTAAATGTGTACTGGGTTGATTTTAGGGAAAGTTGCATTGTCTTTTTTTTGTGCAAAATGGTAAAATTTTGAAGACATGTATTTTATTTACTTAAAATCACTTCTTGTAGACAATTTTCACCACGTGTAAAACCTTCAAATGGATTATAATTCTGTTGATTACATTGCAGTAGAATGGTGTACAGAATAATGTAAAAATGTCTTTGGGCAATTGATTGTGAGGGACGCGAGAGCTCTTCAAAGTACTTTAAAAATGCAAATACTTGATCTTACGTCGTCAAAATTTCATAGACCCTTTGCGTAAATGGCGCCTAAATTTGAATAACAATACTAATGCATCCTTAGCCTCACATTCATGTGAAATTTCCTTTGTCTTGAAACATGAATGTGAGGCTAAGGATGTACCAAGTATTGTTATTTAAATTTAGGCGCCATTTGTGCGAAGGGTCTATGTAGGTTTTAGACATGTATTAGATATACGCTACATGACTTGGCCTATATGAAGTTAAAATTGACTCAGAGCTGATGATTTTGAAATGTTTTAACCCTATTTGCTGTAAAAGGAAGGTCCAAAAACCGATTTGAACTGTTTTTCCACGATTCGTCGCACATAAAGCAGTCCGATGTCGCTAACTGTCAACCTATTTAATGGGCGAGTACCATGATCTCTGACCCTCTTACGGCGCATTTGATCACCACTGCATCTAAGTCAAAAACGTTGTGTAATTTGTAGATAGTTCCTCGAATTGCTCTTCGCCAAAATATTGCGTTTAATCTTTTTCTGCTTGAATCCTTGTATCCTTGAACCCTTGCAGCCATTTCCTTATTTCTTCGTCACGCAGTGCTATTATCCTTAGGGGGTAAGGACAAGGTAAATTACATCACCATACGTAAGGCTTGGAACCTCAGGGATTAAACAATCTCTTTTGAGTAGAATAAAAATAACGAATAGTTTTATTATTGACCCTTGTTGTCATCTCTTACGCCAAACCGCTCCCTACCTGCCCTCAGCACTTTTATAATGCTAAATTTGTAGTCAGATATTTTCGGGCAGTGCATTTGTTGTTGTTGTTGTTGTTTGTTTTTTTTTTGGGGGGGGGGGGGGTGGACACAAAATACAGTGCGCTACCCTCGGGGACATGGGAGGTAATAGGGTTCGCCGCTTAATAGAGTTTAGTGTGCCCTGGAATATCTTTTCACTTTCGCTTTCACTATACATGTAGTTAGTATATGTAATCGCATGGGGCCGAGGGCAATTAACGATTACTTTCACGAGTATTTTCAAAGTTTTCACAAAATTGTCCGAGTCGCGAAGCGACGAGGGCAATTTGGAAAACTTTGAAAATACAAGTGAGATTAATCCTTAATTGCCCGAGAGCACTTGCGATTACTTGTTTATCACATAAAGGGCAAAATTTTGTACAAAGGTTCAAGGTCTTGCCGTCGCGTAAACAGGTTTGCCGGTTGCCATTATTTAACAGGCTAGCAGTAGCACGGGGAAAGCCTACTATAATAGTAAGCAAAACACAGCAACTTGGTTCAATTCACTCAAAGCCATTTCTTTACAAACAAAACTATAAGCAATCTAATTTTATTCACCTGTTTTGCGAAGTTTGCAACGGCGTGAAACTACTTGTTCTTCGGTCGATGATAGACGTAAACAAGTGTCCAAACGAGCTCTAATAACTTCTTGAATTCTTCGACCCCCCCTCCGCAACTGTGAGTCGTCAGATCTTCTCAGGTTTTTGGTGAATAATTCTCGTCATGTATCTGACAACCATCTCACTTGGTCTGTTTTCCACGCACTCCACCGTGTTGCTTGAGTAGAGAGAGAGATGTGGTCCCGTGTTTCGATATAGTTTTTTTTATTCACGCGGATTATCCTAAGGACAGTTTTGGATTCAAGAAGTTATTTAGAGCTCAGGATTATTTGGCGCACACATTAATCGTCGTTTTACGTCTCATTCCACGTATCCGACAAAAGTAAGCACATGTGAGTTTCACGCCGTTGCAAACTTCGCAAAACAGGTGAATAAAATTAGATTGCTTATAGTTTTGTTTGTAAAGAAATGGCTTTGAGTGAATTGAACCAAGTTGCTGTGTTTTGCTTACTATTATAGTAGGCTTTCCCCGTGCTACTGCTAGCCTGTTAAATAATGGCAACCGGCAAACCTGTTTACGCGACGGCAAGACCTTGAACCTTTGTACAAAAATTTTGCCCTTTATGTGATAAACAAGTAATCGCAAGTGCTCTCGGGCAATTAAGGATTAATCTCACTTGTATTTTCAAAGTTTTCCAAATTGCCCTCGTCGCTTCGCGACTCGGACAATTTTGTGAAAACTTTGAAAATACTCGTGAAAGTAATCGTTAATTGCCCTCGGCCCCATGCGATTACATATACTAACTACATGTATAGTGAAAGCGAAAGTGAAAAGATATTCCAGGGCACACTAAACTCTATTAAGCGGCGAACCCTATTACCTCCCATGTCCCCGAGGGTAGCGCACTGTATTTTGTGTCCACCCCCCCCCCCCCCAAAAAAAAAAACAAACAACAACAACAACAACAAATGCACTGCCCGAAAATATCTGACTACAAATTTAGCATTATAAAAGTGCTGAGGGCAGGTAGGGAGCGGTTTGGCGTAAGAGATGACAACAAGGGTCAATAATAAAACTATTCGTTATTTTTATTCTACTCAAAAGAGATTGTTTAATCCCTGAGGTTCCAAGCCTTACGTATGGTGATGTAATTTACCTTGTCCTTACCCCCTAAGGATAATAGCACTGCGTGACGAAGAAATAAGGAAATGGCTGCAAGGGTTCAAGGATACAAGGATTCAAGCAGAAAAAGATTAAACGCAATATTTTGGGCGAAGAGCAATTCGAGGAACTATCTACAAATTACACAACGTTTTTGACTTAGATGCAGTGGTGATCAAATGCGCCGTAAGAGGGTCAGAGATCATGGTACTCGCCCATTAAATAGGTTGACAGTTAGCGACATCGGACTGCTTTATGTGCGACGAATCGTGGAAAAACAGTTCAAATCGGTTTTTGGACCTTCCTTTTACAGCAAATAGGGTTAAAACATTTCAAAATCATCAGCTCTGAGTCAATTTTAACTTCATATAGGCCAAGTCATGTAGCGTATATCTAATACATGTCTAAAACCTACATAGACCCTTCGCACAAATGGCGCCTAAATTTAAATAACAATACTTGGTACATCCTTAGCCTCACATTCATGTTTCAAGACAAAGGAAATTTCACATGAATGTGAGGCTAAGGATGCATTAGTATTGTTATTCAAATTTAGGCGCCATTTACGCAAAGGGTCTATGAAATTTTGACGACGTAAGATCAAGTATTTGCATTTTTAAAGTACTTTGAAGAGCTCTCGCGTCCCTCACAATCAATTGCCCAAAGACATTTTTACATTATTCTGTACACCATTCTACTGCAATGTAATCAACAGAATTATAATCCATTTTGAAGGTTTTACACGTGGTGAAAATTGTCTACAAGAAGTGATTTTAAGTAAATAAAATACATGTCTTCAAAATTTTACCATTTTGCACAAAAAAAAAGACAATGCAACTTTCCCTAAAATCAACCCAGTACACATTTAATCACTGCACACAAATATTTGAGTGTTTAAAGAGGGAAGAATAATGCTCATTTTTTGCAAGAGTTAAGGTTAACCACAAAAATATTTATTCTCGCATTTTGACTAGGGTGCGTGCTGTTGCCACGGCAACGGGACTAGTTAAAAAGAAGACTTAAATAATATACACTTAATGTATGGTCCCGAGGGAAACAGTTAGTTTTGTTTTCCCGAGAGTCCTGATGTTTCCCGAGACGAAGTCGAGGGAAACATCAGGACTCGAGGGAAAACAAAACTAACTAGTTTCCCGAGGGACCATACATTAAGTGTTTTGTTATATATTTAGACTTTTATATAGCAAAAAGCAAACAAACAAAGACTTCGTGAGGGCAACAACTGCGCAATTGTATCCCGGTCGGGATACCTTGGAATTTGATCAGAGGCACGTGGCCAAGAATCAACCAATCACAGTGCTCATTTTATTGTGTGAAAGTGTAGTCAAATAACAATGGTTTTTGTTTATTTAAAAAAAAATCCAGTTGTTAGATTGTTTTCATATTTTGCAACACTAAGAATGGACATTAAATCCCTTCTGTCAACACGGTTTCTAATAAAATTTTGACATAGGCGATTTTCGTAATTCGCCGTTAATCGTTTTCTGTATTATTAAAAATTACCTATGTCAAAGTTCAGTTTTTTTGTGATAGATCATTTACCTGGTCTCTGATCTATTTTTCTGCCAGATTTCTTGAAATTCTAACGACTGGATCGTCAGAACGAAAGCAATCGGTCTCAATTTTTCGAGCAACTGCGCATGCGTGGCATTTAACTGGGTTCCTTAAGGTTTTTTTCGGTAACAAACAAAACCTGAAAATTGCTGGGTTCTTTGCATCCTCACCTTTTCTAACATATCTTTGTAATAAAAGACTAAAGCCATCAATACACTGCGTCCAATTATAGAGAAAAATAACACAGATAGTGCGGGTGTTAAGTAAATAAAATGATCGCTCTATTGACGGCATGTTTTCAAATCCTTGTGCATGCACGGGCTAAATATTGCTTCAGCAAAAGCACGCGCGAAAACTGTGTTCGGCCACCTTCAATTACTTGAATAAAACGATCATTAGACTGCGTTATTTAGGGGACGAAGGTAACTGGATCAGTTTTGATTATTCTGGACGAACGATCGTTCACACCACTGTGACAGTGCGTTGTTTTAGTGCTCAATAGAGAATGTTTAGGCGAGTAAAACTCCAAGCTGTAGCTTTTGACTTATCACGGACAAGAAAACAAAAAGGTAACTAGTACAGCGCCGACCGTGTAGCCCAGAGTCCAGTAGGGTCTGTCAAATTGTGCTAAAAAAATAGAGCATTATGCTTTCGGGCGTCACCCATGAAACCAGAGTTATGCTCCACAAATTATACCGCATTAAAATGACACTTCCACCTTACCCCCCCCCCCCCCCCCCACACCACCAACAACCCTTCCCCTCCAATCAGCTCAGTACCTATTAATTAAACATTGTTTGTCGTTCAATTTTGAAAGAAATGCTAGAAATAAATTGTTTCAGTTAAAACATTTCATGAGCAATTGCCAAATAATGGAAATCCACGAAATACATACAAGCTTGAAAGCCTGACGAAAGTTGGTAACCAGGTCCTCGACTATTTAAGCCATAGACCACAAGTTTCTATGGGTTATAAGCTGATAAACCCACGGCGGGATGTTGGTCGAACACGAGAAGAATTTTTAAAACCACCAGCCGCAGGCGAGTGGTTTACGAATTATTCGAGTGTTTCTACCAACATCCCAAGTGGTTCTATCAGCCTATAAACTCATAGAAAACTTGTGGTCTATAGCTTTTATATAATAATTCAGAAGACGCGCGATTTTGCCGTGGGTTTACCGGCACACATAAACCCTAGCTGATTGGGACCCAACTCCAAGAAGGCCGGCCGGGGGTTGGCAGTTGATCTGGGGTTATTTATTATAAACCCAAAACAAGTAAACAAACCTACCGGTACGGGGGGGGGGGAACCGCTATGGTTGTTCCAAAGTTCCAAAAAAAAATTATTCCCAACTTTTGTTGCAAAAACCCTTCCGCTCAGTTCTAGAGCCAAGTGGTTGGGCCAAATTTGCCAGTAACACTCTTTCACCAGCTTTCAGGAAAAAAACCCAACGGGCATTATGCTTGCCAAAAAAAAAAATATTAGGATTATTGCCCAGCACTATTATGGCCGTTATCACAATAAATAAGACACACAACAAACCGAGCCAGTGCTAAAAACACTCATTGCAACCTTGCACCATTTTTTGATTTATGGACTTGGGACGGTTTCGTGTACGTATTTACTCTAAACATTTATATTTTTCAAAGTAACCGTTAAAACCGTTTTGTGTAAATATTTATAATATTAAACAAAAGGTCGAGGGGGGGACGGGAAACATAGATTAAAGCAAAAAACACTTACAAATAGTAAAAACTATTAAAAAACTAGTTCCACTTGGGGCGAGGTTGAACCGTTGAAAAAGGTCGGGCCTCAAGTTTCTCTTCAATTAAAAAATAAAGGGGCCTTCTTTT
>JAHPZR010008460.1:0-5000 GCA_019787425.1 Platygyra sinensis
AAAAAAGCGGGGTTTTCCTATTTTTGACCGGTTTAGAGCATTGAGCGGGACTCTTGCGTAGCAGATCACAGTTGCCCCATTTTTTTTATTCCCGTGAAACTTACGCCATTTGACGACAGAAGTGACGATTAATTTTGCGTGCGAATCGCGTGACGAATTTCGCATGGGCGATAGAAAATTGAACGGTTGTCGGCAGAGGCTACCTTTCGCACGACAGCTCACACAGCGGAAATGTAGTTTCTCCTCGCAGGGTATGTAACAATCTTTGCAGATAAAGCAAAAACTTCAAGAAGTTCAGTTGCATCACTAGATAGGACCGCACATACATCGTCCTGTTGGCTAACTCGAATAGGCCCAATGATAATCATCGAAGCACCAAGTAATTGAGACCTTTGCGTGCATGATGGCAGTCTTGTATAACCCCAACGTCAAAGCAAGAGTATTTTATAGTTATTTTCTTTTTAGTTAAACATAAGTGGAATATGAAATATTATTTAAAATGGATTAGTACCTCTATAATGTAGTACTGCCGCTAATTCGACTTAAGCGAGCAGTTAGCCGTGAGAGCGATCTTTGACATTTTCCAACAAAATTCGCGTGAAAAGAGTTTCTTGTGCCAATCAATAAACTTTTGTTTTTGATTTAGAAGGGTATAGACTATTCAAATCTGTAATTAAATAAAAAATAAACAGCCGCACTTTCAAGAAAACGCACTTCGAAAATCGCCCAAAATCGCTGTCCTGTAACAGTCACGCAACATACCTGGATTTAAACCCTTGTGCAAAATTACCGTTACACTAAAAAGTTGATTTTATGCATTCAAAAGGTTCATTTTAAGGTACTTTAACCTCAGAAAAAAATGTGTGCAGTAGTTCCTTAGAGGAAAATTGTTTTAGACCGGGGAAATTGGCATTTGTTTTGGTGGTTTTTAGGGCTTCCCTTGGCCGAAAACTAGGGGGGTGGTCAATCTCGGGAGTGAAACGCCGGGAAATCTTCTTAATGTCACCAAAGTTAATCTTACCAGCTTGGTTTTAAATGGTGAAAAAATAAAGGAAATCAGTTGACCCCGATCTTTTGGCCTTGCCCGGTTTTCTCTGACAATGACTCTTAATATATTACTTTAATATTTGAATACCACATTTATTCGATTAAGCACTGCAGTCAGTGTTAATCATTCGACAGGCTTATCAAAAAATCATGGTTCTAAAAAATGACAGCAAAGAAGATGTTAACAGTACACCAAAAAAAGTCATTTACTGCCTTATTTTGGTGGGAAAGATGGGCTTGTGCTTTGCACTGGCTTTCTTTAGGTTTTACAAAATTAAATGTTACTGTCCCCTTGATATGAGTCAAAGGGCAGAAGTTTTTTTAAACAATGTATCATACTCGTATTCAAGTTATACAACGTATTCCCTGAATAAGCACCACATTTCAATATGTAGGGTCCTTATTCGAGTGTAGCACTTATTAGTAATTTTGCCCTCAAATAGCTGCGCTTAATCAGGGGCAGTGTTTAACTGAGTAAATTCGTTAGGTAGTTTTGCAGTGATAGTAAGATGGTAATTTCAAGCTTGCTGAATGAATGTGATGTGATCTAGTCAATACTGTCACACAGAAACTTGGAAATAATATCATAGTTCAGTCCTAACTGGAGTACAGCTTAGTTCAGATGCTCTACCACTGAGCTTCAGGAGACTTGTGGGAGCTTAGGCCATTAAACTAGGCCCATGGTATTATTTTAAAAATTAGGTAGTTGCGATTCATAGACCGAGAAGGGAATACTTTTCACAGGAAATGCATTGATAAATTGGTTTCCTTTCTAGAAAAGAACAGTCAGTGATGCCCTGGAAACAGAAAGGATGAAGCTCAATTCTCTTACAAGCAAGGTACATGTAACATTGCACCAGTACATATTTTGTGTTGTCTTGTAGTCATGGGACTGGCATTGACCAGTTTTTCAATTGTGAATTATTTTTTAGCATTTAGTTGTTCAGTTGAGCATCATTTAATCCTAGCCTTTGGTGATACAGTTTATTGAAAAGTTTCCCTGCGATGAAGAAGTTATAGACTTGGTATAGCGACTCGCGCATTTTAATACACAGGTGAGGAGAGTTAAAAGCAAACAAACGGCTGCAACAACCTTCTGATTTCTCACAATTACCAACGCAAGAGGAGACAGTTGACCCCAGAGACAGCAAGTTAGAGAGATAGATACTACAATAGATACATATATTGATTGGTAGATAAATAACCTGTAAATAGATGGATAAACAGGTATCACATTAAAAAAAAATAGGGAATCTGTAAACAGATAAATGGATAGATAAATAGACATCATTAAGAATAAATCAGGCAATCTGTAGCTGGAGCTGTTTGACTGTTTTGTTTGTCAATTTTGTGCAAGTTGCATTATAAGAAAGTTAAATTAATTTATCCAGACACAATTGGTAACTGGTACAATACTGATATTAACATACCAGTATCTTATTTCCTTTAAGGGAAGAGGAAAATGTTCAAGAGGCAACGTGAACCATCTCAACTATGTGATGCAAATTCAGAGAGATTTGCAGTTCCTGCAAGTGAAATTTCAGGCAGGCGAAGAAGGGATGAAACCCTTCAAGGTTGTAAACAAATTCATGGAGGAACATCAGATAATGTAAAACCTGCCTTAGATGGCATGTGGTTAACTCTGGTAAAGAAATCTACACCAAAACAACTACTCAATTATGTTTCAAACTCTAAAAAGTTGTGAATAAAGTTATAGGGTCAGTTGTTAAAAAAATTTGTCAGAGACTTTGAAGTTAGTGATGTAAACAGCATGCGAAGTGTGAAAGTACTGTACAGTAATGGTTTAATGAGCAAGGAAAAGTACAAAGCAGTCAGGTCTAATTTGTCCATGTCTTGTAGCATTACTAGCAAACAAAGAAGAGCATTTCAAATAATGAAGGGTGTGAGAATCCCAAAGCTTTTGACATATGATAAGGTAAGGGAATATGTCAATCACACTTG
This sequence comes from Platygyra sinensis, assembly GCA_019787425.1. NCBI lineage: Eukaryota > Metazoa > Cnidaria > Anthozoa > Scleractinia > Merulinidae > Platygyra > Platygyra sinensis. The sequence goes on from JAHPZR010008460.1 coordinate 3,010, forward strand.
GAATGCAGCTACAGTTCATGATTTGTCAGAATTGTATGAGGATTTAGATGAAAGTCAGCAGGTTAATGGGGCATATAGAGAGCTGACTGATATTTTGCTTGAATTGGCAGACCTCTTTATTAGTATCGATGAAACATTTGGTGAAAAGTCACACATTTTACATTTTAGTGATGACAAATATCACTTTCATGTCGCATGTGGAGCTGACGGTGCTCCGTTCGGAAAAGATGACGAAGCGACAGCCTGGTTGATATCTTTTCTCAATAGTGGAAGTCATATTACCAGTGAAAAGGAAAATTTCCTGTTGGCTGGAGCTAATTGCTCTGAAAATCACATTGTTATGCAAAGGTTTGCCAGGAGACTTGTTCATGAATTTCAGTCAATCGAAAAAGAGTCATTTTTAGTGAGAAATCACAGAGTAAAATTTTCATTGAAATTGTTTCCCTCTGACATGAAATTTTTAGCATCGTACTCTGGGGAACTAAGTAATGCAGCTCACTACTTTTCTTCATTTGGTGATGTTAATGATGACAACAAGCACATTACAAATGGGTCTCTTGGGTCCAAGCCTGAAAATACATGGCACCCATGGGTTTATTCAGAAAGACTAGAAGTAACTGCAGCTGTTAATGAACTGAAAGAAAAGCTTTCTAAGACTTCTCTTGCTGAATCAACAAAGAGAACAAAAGTTCTTAATTTCATCAAGGGAAAGAATTCAAGACAAGAACATAAACCTTTAATTGGTCCATTTGTTGATGTTGGATATGCAGAGCCCCTTCACAATGCAAATAATGCATGGCAGTTTATCCACAATACCATCTTGTCTACAAGTCTTGATAAATCTAACATTCCTTCTTCTTGCAAAGATATTACTGATGTTCCTGAAAATTCATGTTTTGCAAAGTATCTTTGTGCACTTAAAACAGAGGTAAGGGCAGGAAGGCTACTGAAAAAAGTGAAAAAGTGGTTCAACAGTGGTCGAAAAGGGAGTTTTGACTACAGATTTACTGGAAAAGAAACTAAGTTTATGTACCTACAATCATGGACAAAAGTCTTGGGACAAATTTACATTTGTGGCGCTTTTTCACACGCGCCAAACAAACAGTCAGTTCGGTGCCTTTTGGGTGAAAGTAGTGTTTGCGATGCACGCTCACTGCCTGCATGCATCACATATTCATGCTACAGTTGACTTCGTGATTTGATATTTCCGCACCATTTCCAGGGGTGAAGACCTTCTGTTTTTCTTAAAAACCAAGGCTTTTGCTCGCTGTTCGACAGAAATTCTTGTCTATAAACCATGATCTATAATGCCCGTTGCTGCTTTTAACGTTAACCATGTTTGTCCCTTCAAATACCGCACGCGCCATTCTGAGATAGAACACTGAAAATTCCGATTTACACCTCGCGTGGAGAAAAATTAAAAAAGAAAACAAAATGCGTTAATAAACCACGAAATAGCTCAGAAACAGTCATTGTATAACGATCTATTTACAAAGTGTAGAAAAAACACATTTAGAATGTAGAAAACCACTGAAAAATGACATTTTATTTCTTAACTTAAATTCAGACAATCATGGACAAAAGTCTTGGGACAAATTTACATTTGTGGCGCTTTTTCACACGCGCCAAACAAACAGTCAGGCGCGAATTCATCTACACTTGTTCAGCCCCTTCCCCCCTTCCCCCCCCCCTTACAATGTTGACCAAGTGTACACGCTTTATTTCTCGAGATTTTCAACATTGTATGGGGGGCGGGGGGGAGGGAAGCAACGCATTTTAAAACGGAAAACAGTGCTGTTTTTAAAAATCCGTTTTAAAAACACAGAAAATTAATGCAATTATACAAGTGTCCCAAGGAATTTTGTCCACGATTGTAGTTGCTGCTTTAGAAAGTGAGGGTGATTCACCTGAAACCCAAATGAGGCTTTGTGCAATTGCCCATTGTGCTTTAGAACTAAGGGGTGCAGTGTCACTATTTTCTAGGGTAAATA
>JAHPZR010008460.1:10000-13184 GCA_019787425.1 Platygyra sinensis
ATATTCTGTTTACAGAAGATAAGACCTGCTTGATTCTTCAAGCACTTCCATCTGCTTGGAAGTTAAAGGATGACTTCCTTCATTTTATTCAGGTAAATAAAGAAAAATGTTTCTACAAAAAACAAGTATAATATGGCACTATATATACATGTATGGTGTTTAAAGTTTAACATGGGGTCACATGTTTTGCAGATTTTAGTGAATTTAATTTGCCGTAATATTTTCATCTTACAGTGTGGATTTAACTTGGAATTTTTTATGGGCTACCTCAGCAACTGTTTTTTCCTTGGAGATTTGACTTGATGAAATGAAGTTGAAATGGAATTGTATCATACAGACTGGCAAAAAGCTTCATTATGTTACATGCTTTTTCCCTCTCTTACAGTAAATTAACTTATCTAAAACATTTCTCACCTATAATTAGGTTGTGCCTCGTAGTTGTTTTGGTGTAGATTTCTTACCAGAGTTAACCACATGCCATCTAAGGCAGGTTTTACATTATCTGATGTTCCTCCATGAATTTGTTTACAACCTTGAAGGGTTTCATCCCTTCTTCGCCTGCCTGAAATTTCACTTGCAGGAACTGCAAATCTCTCTGAATTTGCATCACATAGTTGAGATGGTTCACGTTGCCTCTTGAACATTTTCCTCTTCCCTTAAAGGAAATAAGATACTGGTATGTTAATATCAGTATTGTACCAGTTACCAATTGTGTCTGGATAAATTAATTTAACTTTCTTATAATGCAACTTGCACAAAATTGACAAACAAAACAGTCAAACAGCTCCAGCTACAGATTGCCTGATTTATTCTTAATGATGTCTATTTATCTATCCATTTATCTGTTTACAGATTCCCTATTTTTTTTTTAATGTGATACCTGTTTATCCATCTATTTACAGGTTATTTATCTACCAATCAATATATGTATCTATTGTAGTATCTATCTCTCTAACTTGCTGTCTCTGGGGTCAACTGTCTCCTCTTGCGTTGGTAATTGTGAGAAATCAGAAGGTTGTTGCAGCCGTTTGTTTGCTTTTAACTCTCCTCACCTGTGTATTAAAATGCGCGAGTCGCTATACCAAGTCTATAACTTCTTCATCGCAGGGAAACTTTTCAATAAACTGTATCACCAAAGGCTAGGATTAAATGATGCTCAACTGAACAACTAAATGCTAAAAAATAATTCACAATTGAAAAACTGGTCAATGCCAGTCCCATGACTACAAGACAACACAAAATATGTACTGGTGCAATGTTACATGTACCTTGCTTGTAAGAGAATTGAGCTTCATCCTTTCTGTTTCCAGGGCATCACTGACTGTTCTTTTCTAGAAAGGAAACCAATTTATCAATGCATTTCCTGTGAAAAGTATTCCCTTCTCGGTCTATGAATCGCAACTACCTAATTTTTAAAATAATACCATGGGCCTAGTTTAATGGCCTAAGCTCCCACAAGTCTCCTGAAGCTCAGTGGTAGAGCATCTGAACTAAGCTGTACTCCAGTTAGGACTGAACTATGATATTATTTCCAAGTTTCTGTGTGACAGTATTGACTAGATCACATCACATTCATTCAGCAAGCTTGAAATTACCATCTTACTATCACTGCAAAACTACCTAACGAATTTACTCAGTTAAACACTGCCCCTGATTAAGCGCAGCTATTTGAGGGCAAAATTACTAATAAGTGCTACACTCGAATAAGGACCCTACATATTGAAATGTGGTGCTTATTCAGGGAATACGTTGTATAACTTGAATACGAGTATGATACATTGTTTAAAAAAACTTCTGCCCTTTGACTCATATCAAGGGGACAGTAACATTTTAATTTTGTAAAACCTAAAGAAAGCCAGTGCAAAGCACAAGCCCATCTTTCCCACCAAAATAAGGCAGTAAATGACTTTTTTTGGTGTACTGTTAACATCTTCTTTGCTGTCATTTTTTAGAACCATGATTTTTTTGATAAGCCTGTCGAATGATTAACACTGACTGCAGTGCTTAATCGAATAAATGTGGTATTCAAATATTAAAGTAATATATTAAGAGTCATTGTCAGAGAAAACCGGGCAAGGCCAAAAGATCGGGGTCAACTGATTTCCTTTATTTTTTCACCATTTAAAACCAAGCTGGTAAGATTAACTTTGGTGACATTAAGAAGATTTCCCGGCGTTTCACTCCCGAGATTGACCACCCCCCTAGTTTTCGGCCAAGGGAAGCCCTAAAAACCACCAAAACAAATGCCAATTTCCCCGGTCTAAAACAATTTTCCTCTAAGGAACTACTGCACACATTTTTTTCTGAGGTTAAAGTACCTTAAAATGAACCTTTTGAATGCATAAAATCAACTTTTTAGTGTAACGGTAATTTTGCACAAGGGTTTAAATCCAGGTATGTTGCGTGACTGTTACAGGACAGCGATTTTGGGCGATTTTCGAAGTGCGTTTTCTTGAAAGTGCGGCTGTTTATTTTTTATTTAATTACAGATTTGAATAGTCTATACCCTTCTAAATCAAAAACAAAAGTTTATTGATTGGCACAAGAAACTCTTTTCACGCGAATTTTGTTGGAAAATGTCAAAGATCGCTCTCACGGCTAACTGCTCGCTTAAGTCGAATTAGCGGCAGTACTACATTATAGAGGTACTAATCCATTTTAAATAATATTTCATATTCCACTTATGTTTAACTAAAAAGAAAATAACTATAAAATACTCTTGCTTTGACGTTGGGGTTATACAAGACTGCCATCATGCACGCAAAGGTCTCAATTACTTGGTGCTTCGATGATTATCATTGGGCCTATTCGAGTTAGCCAACAGGACGATGTATGTGCGGTCCTATCTAGTGATGCAACTGAACTTCTTGAAGTTTTTGCTTTATCTGCAAAGATTGTTACATACCCTGCGAGGAGAAACTACATTTCCGCTGTGTGAGCTGTCGTGCGAAAGGTAGCCTCTGCCGACAACCGTTCAATTTTCTATCGCCCATGCGAAATTCGTCACGCGATTCGCACGCAAAATTAATCGTCACTTCTGTCGTCAAATGGCGTAAGTTTCACGGGAATAAAAAAAATGGGGCAACTGTGATCTGCTACGCAAGAGTCCCGCTCAATGCTCTAAACCGGTCAAAAATAGGAAAACCCCGCTTTTTTTATTTATTCTTCCAGATTTCTGAACGGA
>JAHPZR010008461.1:0-2500 GCA_019787425.1 Platygyra sinensis
TGTGCCAAAATGAACTCATAATCTAACTGTTAACTAAAAACACTCATGAGGTCGAAAAAGCTGTGGAAACCACACTTTGTGTTCCCACAGCATTTCTTGTTCGCCTACACAAACTTCAACTCGTGCTTAGGTAACTTTGTGCAATGAAGGAACATCTTTCTTTTTCTTAATCAGTTGGAAAGTGCTAAATATGTTATTACGCTTCGTAGAATTTCAGCAGGTACAACTAAGCAATAGTGTGGTAACTAACACAGCATTGAGGTTGTAGAAAAGATGAGAAGCAAACGCTCTCATTGTATTGAATTTTGAATAACAGTGCTTCCTTTTAATATATTATCACTTTTTATAATATAGACCAATCGCACGCTCTTATTGGCCAAAGAACCATGTTTTACTTAACAAATAAAGAAGCCTAAGCCGTGTAGTAGACTTTGATAAAGCACGAATGGCATTTGAGAACACGCGGGAAATGTGGAAAATGCGAACCGCGGACGAGTGTTTTCTACATTTCTCGAATGTTCTTAAATGTCCGGAGTGTTTTATCACAGTTAACACACGGCTTAGGCTTCTTCATTTGCTTTATTGCATAGAGGTAACGTGGCGAAAAACAATAAGAGACCTTTTCTCTGTTTTTGACCAATCAGAGCACACGTAGGGTCCTATCCATATTATAACAGAGGATATTATATGGCTCTGTCTCACAACAACTGGGAACTGCTTAGTTCACGAATTTGATTGGCTGAAATGGATATTGACCTCAGTTACGAGGTTGTCAAACTGCATTTTACCAAGCACAGTAGGACTGGGTACCAGAGTTGACAAGCATGCTTGTGGTTGTATCATCGATACTCACCATTGTCACATTATTTTCACAGCCTATCTTCTCGTCGAAATTGATAGGGAGTGCGAAAGTCTCAACTCCACTGTCATATTCTACTTGATTAATTTGCCTGTTTCCTTATTTTGGCTTTGGATTTTGGCATCACTGGAACGCCTCTGTTTGTCTCCACGCACTCTCCCGTCTCTCATTCTACTGCGTTAATTCTCTACCACCCTTTTTGCTCTCACTCCTAAAACAAGCTGCCCGGTGATCTTTATCACTGCATTTAGTAAACGTTTTACCCCGAGCTGGACATATTCAACGCTCCTCTCAGTCATGTATTCTATACATATGTAGCCTCCTGAAAGTTTCGGCTCACACGACATTTCGCGACATCCGCGAAGTCCTCGCAGCAATGTACGCGCGTGTGCCGCAGGCGATGGCGCAATTTGTTCTAAAAATAGAAAATTTGTCCCAAATCATGGGGCCAACCCCAATACTAGAAATGGCGCGCGCTTACGGTCTCCGTCCCTGATTATGGCTCCTGACAAAACGTGATAATAATTAATTGAGACGAGCGCAAGTAGGGAGAGGAGTTTACAATGTAAATCTTTTTAAAAATGTCAGTGGTATATTTATCGAGCTAGCAAGCTCAACAATCGGCCAGCGAGCCAAAAGAGCGCTCGGCCACCGTGCCAAACTCGGCCGGTGTGCCAAATTCGGCAAGCGTGACAGATCTAGACAATGCAGCGGGAAACCTTTTTTAACCGAATTCAATCAAAGCAAAGCTAAAACAAACGAGAACTGTAGCAAACTATCGGCCAGCGACCCACACTGCACCACACGAGAGTAAACTCGACATCAGCCAGCAGTGAGCCAAGAGAGCAAAAAGCAATCAAAGCAATATTTACAAGATTTTACATCAGAATTTAAGACATTTGAGGTTGTTTTGAAATACTTGACTACAAAAGTTTTCAATTTTCTTCGATTTTTACCGTCATTCACTCACGTGTAATAACACATTTTAATAAAATTGTTAAATAACGGTACATCTCTACATATTTAATGAATTATTTCGAGTTTGCTTTTTTCAGCTAACCGGTTCGAAGCGCTAAAACAGCTTTTTCTCCAAAGTGCCAATAAGAATTAAAACATTATCCAGCTGGCTGGTAGTTTTTGGCTAACTCTAAAACATACGCAAGCAGCAACGAATTTACCAACGAGTTAAAAATTGTCACATATGCTTTACAGTTGTAAACAACAAAACATATCATTTTCTTTGGAACATGGCAATTTACCGACGTTTCACGAGTTAACGGCTTATCATGCCTGCCGTTTTCATCTGTTATGTTTTCACCTTGCTGTTCTCTGTGATAACAAAGGCTCATTGTTCTTCAGGTAAGATTCTAGATCTTTCTTCACTAAATGGTACATGCAAGTGACGTTTAACTCAGTTTAATGTTCGAAGACTGAATGCTACAGATGTTTTGTTCGGCAGTGCATTCTCAAGCCAAGTTGCAGAGAAATGACAAAGGATAATACCCTATCTAAAGAAGTATGGTTTGTTTTCTTTTAATTATGACCAAAGAAATTATTGATGCTATCTACTCAGAAAAAAAAAAAACTCATAGTTTCCAGCGGGCTTTCTTGATAGCTGTTTCAAAGCATGAGGGAGATAAA
>JAHPZR010008461.1:7500-28106 GCA_019787425.1 Platygyra sinensis
TGTATGAAACAAATTTCGTTTTTCATTAAAAACTAAATTCAGCAAGTTAACGATACGCCCAAGGCTGAAGTTCAAAATTTTTGACTCTTGATAGAAATAAAATACGACAAAATCGCCTTATTATACCTTTGAGAAAAAGCCATATGGAGTTATTACGAAGGTTTAATTAAAACAATACTCAGCAGTATTATGTTAATTTTATTTGAAAACTTTCGAAAGACTCACAGTAGGTACTTTGAAAACGTAAAATGGCCTGATAGTCCAAGGCTATCCACTCTAGCGTTTATGGAATTATTTCGGGGAAAACATCAGAACACAAATCGATCGTGGGAGGCGAAACGTACAGGAAACTACGTATGTATAGAACACACGACCGAGAGGGGCATTAAATATAAATGTGATACTGATTTTAGAGTTGATGATAAGTTCTGAGAAAATTTAGAACCAAGTCTGTCCAAATTTGACCAAGTCTGGTGACCAAGGGAAGAAAGAAGAATCAATATCCAAGAGTGGTCGGCGTTTGCCTTAAAAGTGCTATAATATGGGAAAAAAAATGGGAGTAGTACCAGGAATTCAACTTTTTTCAACGCGTTGGGATTATGAATTCTAATCTTACGTTCCGTGGAGCCTTGTTTGCTGCTCAGCAAAGAAATCAAAAGCTGATTGGCCTACGTTTTGGCCATATTTTAAGCAGAGTACCTATAAAGAGTAGCGAAACACACGCCAGTTTTTTTTTGAAAGCCTTCATGGTGACTGCTTGTTTTAATTTATTTTTACAACACCTTTTTCTTTGTTTTTCGGGTGCTTTTTTCTTCCTAATAACACACATAAAAAAATTACTCGATTCTGATTGGCTGACAGCAGTGTAGTTCAAGTGTAACACCAGTGCAAAAAGTGTTACACCGGTGCAAAAAGTGTAACACCAGTGCAAATTACGGGTCGTAATTCTGGATTTTGATTTGAAGAAAGAAATGAGAAATTTTGTAGGCCAATCGTATCATGTAAAGCAATGACAAAAATTTTGTACGAAGACTCTGAAAAAGTTTTCTCCAATGCGAAATAAATGGCTTCAAGAAACCTCTGCCGGCGCTTTTTCCGCGCGAATTTCTTCTGTCTGTGTTATAAATAAGTAATCATACGGTTTTTCTCGTTCAGTTTGAAATTAATTTGCGCTTGTAAGGTTTTCAAAAGGCTGAAATTGCACGAGCAATTAATTCCAAATTGAACTCGAAACCGTATGATTACCAATAAAAAGGTTAATACGCACAAAATTAAAACTCTAATTTCTGCGGAATTACGAGATTAATCAAAACGCGAACAAAGGATTGATTGTAATTAGAGTAGGAACTGGGGTCAACGCTTATTTGTCGTGACGCCCGATGCGATAAAGTGACAAACAAAAATTTTTGAACTTCCTGCCTTTACATTGAAATAACACATTTCATCAAATTGGTTTCATAACGAAACATCTCTTAAAAATTTAACGAATATAAAGACATTGATCTTGTCTTATTGTTACTCATCACTTTAATATAATGAATCGTCAACAGTTTATAAAGACATTGATCTTGTTTTATTGTTACTCATCACTTTTACATATAATTTGCTAAGGAAGAATTTTCTTTCGACGGGGTGTGTTTTCTTCTAAAGCCACTTCTCTCTACAAAACCAGAGAAATAGTAAGCAGTCTTACTTTAAATGCCGTGCTGGACGCGTCTTTGGACGACCATTCAATGCTGACACTTAAATTGTGACTTTCGCTGCGTTGGTGGCAATTAAATTCTTTTTGAATATAAATGAGAACTGCTACCGTCTTTCGCTAGCGATCTCTAGAAAAAGAAAAACATCAACATAAATACCAAGTACAGTTCAGCGCACAGCAAGTATAGCTACCTTGTGAACACAAAGCAAGCCCTGCATGAATAATTCCTTTTTAAATACTTCAAAATATTTTCAACTCTGTAAGTTATTGCGCTCCCAGACGTAGCATGTTTGGAACAACATGCTAACCATCAATGTTCTGCACACTTACCATTAAATCTAGGGAGGCATGCACAGCATTTTTAACTTGTGCTACGAGAGAAGGTATCTCTATTTTCCAGCCAGTAAAGTGCAGCATGTCGATATTGAAACCAGCAACATAAGGATATTTTCTTCTGATACGCAAACTTTATCGCAGTTTAAATCGTTGGGGAATTTCTTTGTGGTGGAATTGTTTTAGAAAGTCCACCATTTGCATATAATGGCCATTCCATATTCAAGACATGTTGTTATTTTAATCTGAAGTTTATCATAGACAAACTGGCACTGGAATGAGTAAATATACACTTTTCGCACTTGGATAAAACGTCTAAATTAAGGCTAATCTAGCAGGTGAAAAAAACTGACCGTTAGCGCGTCAAATCTTCTGATGTTTTCACCACAAATTTTCAGTCGTTGTCTTTTAGGTTATTGGAATTAATGTCCGTTGATAAGAACAAAATCCTAGTTTAAAATTTCAAAGCTGATGACTTATGGAGTGGCTGTTTTAATAAGAGGAATGCTTCAGTAACTTGCTTTACAAATAAAAAATACCCCCAAGAACGCTCCTTACAGGTCGTCTCTGGAAAGGAATGGTGTTAGTACAAGTACCGTAATGCGCGCAATGTTTGACAATTATCCTGCGAAATCGCGCGGAATATCGTCTGATAGTTAGCCGACGAGGCCGTAGGCCGAGTGGGCTAAAATCAGACGATATTCCGCGAGATTGAGCAGGATAATTGTTTTATTATTCAACAAACTGATAACAAAATTGATTTCCGAGCGCGTAACATTTTTAAACCTTTCTTTCGACATTTTTTCACTTCACTTTTTCTTCCCACGTACGAAGCTACGTATATCGCCGGATATCTGTTACCTACGGATGACAGATATCGAGAGCATCATGACCATATTTGGATAGTGTTACAATTTGTTGAATAATAAAGCGTAATATAAGTAGAGTATTCCTTGCAAGTTATATCTGTAGGTAATGTAAGGTACTGCATTAGAAGTGCTGTTTCTGTGGTGTGACTTTATCTGTGTAAATTGTATTTCTATCAGAAATGAGCTGCCACCTTCCGTTTCAGGCGGTTCCAGGAGGGAGTGCTAAAGAAATCTCCTCCACCCTGTCTTTGAGGTTTTTAAAGCAGCTTTTCTGGCTTTCGTGTTCTCTGCGTGGAATTAAAAAAAGGGAGGGAGTACATTTCAAAAGTGCGGAAAATGTAATTTTATGAAAGCTTCATCGACGTTATTAAAAAAAAAAAAAAGATTCACAAGATATTACAAAACTGAAAACTTAACTCAAACAAAGCGGTTTCTGAAGTCTATTTTTTTTCAAATTATCAGGAGATTTAAGACACCAGCCGTTTTTTGGTCCCCGTGGCCCCAAGTTCTGAATTATCTTCGATTTTACCCGACATTCACTCACGTGTAATAACACATTTTGCCAAAAACGTGTTAGATAACGGTACATCTCTAAATAGTTACTGAAATATTTCGACTTTGCTTTATTCAGGTAACCGGTCGCAACGCTAAAAACAGCTTTTTCTCCAAACTACCAGAAAGAATTAAAACATCAACGGCTGGCTGGTAGTCATTGGCTAACTCTAAAACATGTAAGCAGCAATACATTTATCAAAGAGTTTAAAATTGTCACTTATGCTTCACAGTTGTAAACAACAAAACACATCATTTCTTTGAAACATGGCAATTTACCGAGGTTTCATGAGTTAACCATTTATCATGCCTACCGTTTTCGTCTGTTATGTTTTCACCTTGCTGTCCTCTCTGATAACAAAGGCTCATTGTTCCTCAGGTAAGATTCTAGATCTTTATTTACTAAATAATACATGCAAGTGATGTCTAACCTTAATGTTCGAAGACTGAATGCATGCAGATGTTTTGTTCACTGCATTCTAAAGCCAAGTTCCATAGAAATGGAAAAGGATAATCCCTATCTAAAGAAGCATGTTTTGTTTTCTGTTAATTATGACCAAGGAAATTATTAAAGCTATCTACTCAGAAAAAGAAATCTCTCACAGTTTTCCAGCGGGCTTTCTTGATAGCTGTTTTAATGCAGGAGGAAGATAAAGGGAAAAAGTAAGGTACTTTTAATCCGTTCTCTGCTGCCCATCAAAGCGTGTACTTATGGATTGTATGGTTTCAACTTCAAGTGTTCCACCGTTTCATTCAAGTGATAGTAAAGTAAGTGACTATAAAAGGATGCACGAGTTAGATTGTCGCTAGCTGCTTGATAACATTAGAATTCAACTTTTGAAACGTCAATCAGCGGAGGTGTACACAAAAATATAAGAATATAAAATACTAAGAAAGAATCTCTTTTCGACGAGGGTTGGTTTCCTCTTAAACAAACGTCACGTAGATCCGTTTGTCAGAAGCAAGCCACACTTCAACGCTTGCTTGGACGGAATATGTCTTGTCTAAAGTACCAACAATTTCGCACGCACGCTACAAACTAGTAGAGTTAATTTGTCACAATTCTTCTGTTGGCTTGGAAATAATAAGTGCCGGTATCAACTAAGAACTATCTCGGCCAATTAAGGATAAAACGCTGGGAAAATATGATGCTTTGAAGTAACTTCGACTATCGACATTATCAATGTCATCGCATTTGACGTTATTTGTATGAAACAAATTTCGTTTTTCATTAAAAACTAAATTCAGCAAGTTAACGATACGCCCAAGGCTGAAGTTTAGATTTTTGAATCTTGATAGAAATAAAATAGGACAAAATCGCTTTATTATACCTTTGAGAAAAGCCATATCGAATTATTACGAAGGTTTAACTTAAAACAATACTTAGCAGTATTATTTTCATTTTATTTGAAAACTTTCGAAAGACTCACAGTAGGTACTTTGAAAACGAAAAATGGCCTGATAGTCCAAGGCTATCCACTCTAGCGTTTATGGAATTATTTCGGGGAAAACATCAGAACACAAATCGATCGTAGGAGGCGAAACTTACAGGAAAATACGTATGTATAGAACGCAAGACTGAGAGGGGCATTAAATATAAATGTGATACTGATTTTAGAGTTGATGATAAGTTCTGAGAAAACTTAGAACCAAGTCTGACCAAATTTGACCAAGTCTGGTGACCAAGGGAAAAAAGAAGAATCAATATCCAAGAGTGGTCGGCGTTTGCCTTAAAAGGGCTATAATCTGGCAAAAAAATGGGAGTAGTACCAGGAATTCAACGGTTTTTCAATTCGTTGGAATTATGAATTCTAATCTTACGTTCCGTAGAGCCTTGTCCGCTGCTCAGCAAAGAAATCAAAAGCTGATTGGCCTACGTTTCGGCCATATTTTCAAGCAGAGTACCTATAAAGAGTAGCGAAACATAAGACCCTTTTTTTTTGAAAGCATTCATGGTGACTGCTTGTTTAATTTATTTTTACAACACTTTTTTCTCCGTTTTTCGGGTGCTTTTTTCTTCCTAATCACACACATGAAAAAATTACTCGATTCTGATTGGCTGACAGCAGTGTAGTTCAAGTGTAACACCAGTTCAAAAACGGTAACACCGGTGGAAAAAGTTAACACCAGTGCAAATTACGGGTCGTAATTCTGGATTATGATTTGCAGAAAGACAGTAAGAAATTTTGTAGGCCAATCGTATCATGTAAAGCAATGACAAAAATTTTGTACGAAGACTCTGAAAAAGTCTTCTCCAATGCGAAATAAATGGCTTCAAGAAACCTCTTCCGGCGCTTTTTCCGCGCGAATTTCTTCATGTTTGTATTATTAATAAGTAATCATACGGTTTTTCTCGTTCAATTTGAAATTAATTTGCGCTTGTAAGGTTTTCAAAAGGCTGAAATTGCACGAGCAATTAATTCCAAATTGAACTCGAAACCGAATGATTACCTATAAAAATGTTAATACGCACAAAATTAAAACTCTAATTTCTACGGAGTTATAACATGTAGATTAACGTCAAACGAGAACAAAGGATTGATTGTGAGAAGATTAAGAACTGGGGTCAACGCTTATTTGTCGTGACGCCCGATGAGATAAACTGACAAACAGAAATTTTTAAACTTCCTGCCTTTACATTTAAATAACAGATTTCACCAAATTGGTTTCATAACGAAACATCTCTTAAAAAAGTTAATGAATCGTCACCAGTTTATAAAGACATTGATCTTGTTTCATTGTTACTCATCACTTTAATATATAATTCGCTAAGGAAGAATTTTCTTTCGACGGGGTGTGTTTTCTTCTAAAGCCACTTCTCTCTACAAAACTGGAGGAAGAGTAAGCAGTCTTACTTTAAATGCCGTGCTGGACGCGTCTTTGAACGACCATTCAATGCTGACACTGAAATTGTGACTTCCGCTGCGTTGGTGGCAATTAAATTCTTTTGAATATGAATGAGAACTGTTACCGCCTTTTGTTAGCGATCTCTAGAAAGACAAAAACATCAACATAAATACCAAGTTCAGTTACGCGTACTTTATCGCAGTATAAATTGTTGGGAGAATTTGTTTGTGGTGGATTTGTTTTAGAAAGTCCACCATTTGCATATAATGGCCATTCCATATTAAAGCTATGTTGTTATTTTAATCTGAAGTTTATCATAAAGAAACTGACACTGACTGGAATGAGTAAATATACACTTTTCGCACTTGGATAAAACGTCTTAACTAAAGCTAATCTAGCGGGTAAAAAAAAAAAAAAAAAAAAAAAAAAAACTGACCGTTAGCGCGTCAAATCTTCTGATGTTTTTACCAAACATTTTTCAGTCATAGTCTTTTAGTGATATGAATTGATGTCCGTTGATTACCACAAAATCCTAGTTTAAAATTTCAAAGCTGATGACTTATGGAGTGGCTGTTTTTGTAAGAGGAATGCTTCAGTAACTTGCTTTACAAAGAAAAAGTACCCCCAAAAGCGCTCTTTACAGGCGAAAAACTGCCAGGTCATCTCTGATAAAGAATGGTGTACAAGTACCGTAATGGGCGCAATGTAACGTAATAGAAGCAGAGTATTCCTTGGAAGCTATATCTATAGGTAATGTAAGGTATCGCATTGGAAGTGCTGTTTCTGTGGTCTGACTTTATCTGTGTAAATTGTATTTCTATCAGAAATGAGCTGCCATCGGCCATCACAGGCGGTTCCAGGAGGGAGTGCTAAAAAATCTCCTCCACTCCCTCTTTGAGGTTTTTAAAGCAGCTTTTCTGGCTCTAGTGTTCTCTGCGTGAAATTGTAACAAAAAAAGAAAACAAATGAGTACATTTCAAAGTTGCGGAAAATGTAATTTTATGAAAGCTTCATCGATGTTAATTTAAAAAAAAATGATTCACAAGATATTACAAAACTGAAAACTCAACTCAAAGAAAGCCATAACGGATGAAAACGGTAGGTATGATAAACCGTTAACTTGTGAAACGTCGGTAAATTGCCATGTTTCAAAGAAAATAATATGTTTTGTTGTTTACAACTGTAAAGCATAAGTGGCAATTTTTAACTCGTTGGTAAATTCGTTGCTGCTTACATATGTTTTAGAGTTAGAGATAGAAAATAAAACAGGGCAAAAACGATTTACTATACCTTTGAGAAAACATTGTAATAGATTTTGAGGTTTTCGTATAATAATAGAAACTTCCATTGCAAGCTTCTGGAAATGATAGTTTTAAATGACGCTGACATTGTATTATTTGATAAGATGTCTTTCCCGCCAGGCCCGAAAGCTATATGGAATTTTTACAAAGGTTCAATTGAAATACTCAACCGTATTACACAAATCTAATAAGTTTCTAATGCCACTTTTTTGCATGGAAAACTTTCGACAGACTCGCAGTAGCTTACTTTGAAAAAGAATGAGGGCCTGCATGTCTAGCGTTTATGGAGTTAAGGGCCCATTAAAGTATCTCGTTGCTAAGCTACACGGTTGCTACCCAGGTGCAATTTGAAAGCAGCTCTATGTCAAGAATTTCATTCTTACACGAAAAATACTAACCACTCGATAGAAAACCTGAATAATAATGGCGAGCTCCAAACTTGTGAAGGACAACTTCTCCTTATAGCATCAACCTCGCTTGATAGTTAACATTAATGTAAGTAATCTACAACACTGTGACTGAAAAATTCCATCGCGCAGAATGCCTATTGTTCTCGGAACATTTACTTGCGGTTGGAAAGGTCTGTTATAACGCTTGTTATTATTCATAGCGCCCAAAAGAAGCTTGTTCATTGGTTGCTATAAACGCCCGGCAATGCTCATTAGCCTGATGGAGGCGGCAAACTAAACAATGAAACCAGTGCGCTACTGTTACTTCCTTTGTCTCGTTCAGCACAAACCGCTTTAGTTTCTTACTTTGTTTGAATAGATAAGTTTTCTCTTTCGTTACGTCGTAAGTGAACAAAAACACCAGCTAACGACTGAGCTCGATAATCGACCGTTGGGCACCCATACGATTGGTGTTAGCTTGGGCTCGATAACCGAACAATTCGCTTGGATTTGCCGGGATCAAATCGACTACATCGATCGCCATGTTAGCTGGTGTTTTTGTTCACTTACGACGTAACGAAAGAGAAAACTTATCTATTCAAACAAAGTAAGAAACTAAAGCGGTTTGTGCTGAACGAGACAAAGGAAGTAACAGTAGCGCACTGGTTTCATTGTTTAGTTTGCCGCCTCCATCAGGCTAATGAGCATTGCCGGGCGTTTATAGCAACCAATGAACAAGCTTCTTTTGGGCGCTATGAATAATAACAAGCGTTATAACAGACCTTTCCAACCGCAAGTAAATGTTCCGAGAACAATAGGCATTCTGCGCGATGGAATTTTTCAGTCACAGTGTTGTAGATTACTTACATTAATGTTAACTATCAAGCGAGGTTGATGCTATAAGGAGAAGTTGTCCTTCACAAGTTTGGAGCTCGCCATTATTATTCAGGTTTTCTATCGAGTGGTTAGTATTTTTCGTGTAAGAATGAAATTCTTGACATAGAGCTGCTTTCAAATTGCACCTGGGTAGCAACCGTGTAGCTTAGCAACGAGATACTTTAATGGGCCCTTAACTCCATAAACGCTAGACATGCAGGCCCTCATTCTTTTTCAAAGTAAGCTACTGCGAGTCTGTCGAAAGTTTTCCATGCAAAAAAGTGGCATTAGAAACTTATTAGATTTGTGTAATACGGTTGAGTATTTCAATTGAACCTTTGTAAAAATTCCATATAGCTTTCGGGCCTGGCGGGAAAGACATCTTATCAAATAATACAATGTCAGCGTCATTTAAAACTATCATTTCCAGAAGCTTGCAATGGAAGTTTCTATTATTATACGAAAACCTCAAAATCTATTACAATGTTTTCTCAAAGGTATAGTAAATCGTTTTTGCCCTGTTTTATTTTCTATCTCTAACTCTAAAACATATGTAAGCAGCAACGAATTTACCAACGAGTTAAAAATTGCCACTTATGCTTTACAGTTGTAAACAACAAAACATATTATTTTCTTTGAAACATGGCAATTTACCGACGTTTCACAAGTTAACGGTTTATCATACCTACCGTTTTCATCCGTTATGGCTTTCTTTGAGTTGAGTTTTCAGTTTTGTAATATCTTGTGAATCATTTTTTTTTAAATTAACATCGATGAAGCTTTCATAAAATTACATTTTCCGCAACTTTGAAATGTACTCATTTGTTTTCTTTTTTTGTTACAATTTCACGCAGAGAACACTAGAGCCAGAAAAGCTGCTTTAAAAACCTCAAAGAGGGAGTGGAGGAGATTTTTTAGCACTCCCTCCTGGAACCGCCTGTGATGGCCGATGGCAGCTCATTTCTGATAGAAATACAATTTACACAGATAAAGTCAGACCACAGAAACAGCACTTCCAATGCGATACCTTACATTACCTATAGATATAGCTTCCAAGGAATACTCTGCTTCTATTACGTTACATTGCGCCCATTACGGTACTTGTACACCATTCTTTATCAGAGATGACCTGGCAGTTTTTCGCCTGTAAAGAGCGCTTTTGGGGGTACTT
Organism: Platygyra sinensis; assembly: GCA_019787425.1. Lineage (NCBI taxonomy): Eukaryota > Metazoa > Cnidaria > Anthozoa > Scleractinia > Merulinidae > Platygyra > Platygyra sinensis. The sequence continues at coordinate 17,541 of JAHPZR010008461.1, forward strand.
TTTCTTTGTAAAGCAAGTTACTGAAGCATTCCTCTTACAAAAACAGCCACTCCATAAGTCATCAGCTTTGAAATTTTAAACTAGGATTTTGTGGTAATCAACGGACATCAATTCATATCACTAAAAGACTATGACTGAAAAATGTTTGGTAAAAACATCAGAAGATTTGACGCGCTAACGGTCAGTTTTTTTTTTTTTTTTTTTTTTTTTTTTACCCGCTAGATTAGCTTTAGTTAAGACGTTTTATCCAAGTGCGAAAAGTGTATATTTACTCATTCCAGTCAGTGTCAGTTTCTTTATGATAAACTTCAGATTAAAATAACAACATAGCTTTAATATGGAATGGCCATTATATGCAAATGGTGGACTTTCTAAAACAAATCCACCACAAACAAATTCTCCCAACAATTTATACTGCGATAAAGTACGCGTAACTGAACTTGGTATTTATGTTGATGTTTTTGTCTTTCTAGAGATCGCTAACAAAAGGCGGTAACAGTTCTCATTCATATTCAAAAGAATTTAATTGCCACCAACGCAGCGGAAGTCACAATTTCAGTGTCAGCATTGAATGGTCGTTCAAAGACGCGTCCAGCACGGCATTTAAAGTAAGACTGCTTACTCTTCCTCCAGTTTTGTAGAGAGAAGTGGCTTTAGAAGAAAACACACCCCGTCGAAAGAAAATTCTTCCTTAGCGAATTATATATTAAAGTGATGAGTAACAATGAAACAAGATCAATGTCTTTATAAACTGGTGACGATTCATTAACTTTTTTAAGAGATGTTTCGTTATGAAACCAATTTGGTGAAATCTGTTATTTAAATGTAAAGGCAGGAAGTTTAAAAATTTCTGTTTGTCAGTTTATCTCATCGGGCGTCACGACAAATAAGCGTTGACCCCAGTTCTTAATCTTCTCACAATCAATCCTTTGTTCTCGTTTGACGTTAATCTACATGTTATAACTCCGTAGAAATTAGAGTTTTAATTTTGTGCGTATTAACATTTTTATAGGTAATCATTCGGTTTCGAGTTCAATTTGGAATTAATTGCTCGTGCAATTTCAGCCTTTTGAAAACCTTACAAGCGCAAATTAATTTCAAATTGAACGAGAAAAACCGTATGATTACTTATTAATAATACAAACATGAAGAAATTCGCGCGGAAAAAGCGCCGGAAGAGGTTTCTTGAAGCCATTTATTTCGCATTGGAGAAGACTTTTTCAGAGTCTTCGTACAAAATTTTTGTCATTGCTTTACATGATACGATTGGCCTACAAAATTTCTTACTGTCTTTCTGCAAATCATAATCCAGAATTACGACCCGTAATTTGCACTGGTGTTAACTTTTTCCACCGGTGTTACCGTTTTTGAACTGGTGTTACACTTGAACTACACTGCTGTCAGCCAATCAGAATCGAGTAATTTTTTCATGTGTGTGATTAGGAAGAAAAAAGCACCCGAAAAACGGAGAAAAAAGTGTTGTAAAAATAAATTAAACAAGCAGTCACCATGAATGCTTTCAAAAAAAAGGGTCTTATGTTTCGCTACTCTTTATAGGTACTCTGCTTGAAAATATGGCCGAAACGTAGGCCAATCAGCTTTTGATTTCTTTGCTGAGCAGCGGACAAGGCTCTACGGAACGTAAGATTAGAATTCATAATTCCAACGAATTGAAAAACCGTTGAATTCCTGGTACTACTCCCATTTTTTTGCCAGATTATAGCCCTTTTAAGGCAAACGCCGACCACTCTTGGATATTGATTCTTCTTTTTTCCCTTGGTCACCAGACTTGGTCAAATTTGGTCAGACTTGGTTCTAAGTTTTCTCAGAACTTATCATCAACTCTAAAATCAGTATCACATTTATATTTAATGCCCCTCTCAGTCTTGCGTTCTATACATACGTATTTTCCTGTAAGTTTCGCCTCCTACGATCGATTTGTGTTCTGATGTTTTCCCCGAAATAATTCCATAAACGCTAGAGTGGATAGCCTTGGACTATCAGGCCATTTTTCGTTTTCAAAGTACCTACTGTGAGTCTTTCGAAAGTTTTCAAATAAAATGAAAATAATACTGCTAAGTATTGTTTTAAGTTAAACCTTCGTAATAATTCGATATGGCTTTTCTCAAAGGTATAATAAAGCGATTTTGTCCTATTTTATTTCTATCAAGATTCAAAAATCTAAACTTCAGCCTTGGGCGTATCGTTAACTTGCTGAATTTAGTTTTTAATGAAAAACGAAATTTGTTTCATACAAATAACGTCAAATGCGATGACATTGATAATGTCGATAGTCGAAGTTACTTCAAAGCATCATATTTTCCCAGCGTTTTATCCTTAATTGGCCGAGATAGTTCTTAGTTGATACCGGCACTTATTATTTCCAAGCCAACAGAAGAATTGTGACAAATTAACTCTACTAGTTTGTAGCGTGCGTGCGAAATTGTTGGTACTTTAGACAAGACATATTCCGTCCAAGCAAGCGTTGAAGTGTGGCTTGCTTCTGACAAACGGATCTACGTGACGTTTGTTTAAGAGGAAACCAACCCTCGTCGAAAAGAGATTCTTTCTTAGTATTTTATATTCTTATATTTTTGTGTACACCTCCGCTGATTGACGTTTCAAAAGTTGAATTCTAATGTTATCAAGCAGCTAGCGACAATCTAACTCGTGCATCCTTTTATAGTCACTTACTTTACTATCACTTGAATGAAACGGTGGAACACTTGAAGTTGAAACCATACAATCCATAAGTACACGCTTTGATGGGCAGCAGAGAACGGATTAAAAGTACCTTACTTTTTCCCTTTATCTTCCTCCTGCATTAAAACAGCTATCAAGAAAGCCCGCTGGAAAACTGTGAGAGATTTCTTTTTCTGAGTAGATAGCTTTAATAATTTCCTTGGTCATAATTAACAGAAAACAAAACATGCTTCTTTAGATAGGGATTATCCTTTTCCATTTCTATGGAACTTGGCTTTAGAATGCAGTGAACAAAACATCTGCATGCATTCAGTCTTCGAACATTAAGGTTAGACATCACTTGCATGTATTATTTAGTAAATAAAGATCTAGAATCTTACCTGAGGAACAATGAGCCTTTGTTATCAGAGAGGACAGCAAGGTGAAAACATAACAGACGAAAACGGTAGGCATGATAAATGGTTAACTCATGAAACCTCGGTAAATTGCCATGTTTCAAAGAAATGATGTGTTTTGTTGTTTACAACTGTGAAGCATAAGTGACAATTTTAAACTCTTTGATAAATGTATTGCTGCTTACATGTTTTAGAGTTAGCCAATGACTACCAGCCAGCCGTTGATGTTTTAATTCTTTCTGGTAGTTTGGAGAAAAAGCTGTTTTTAGCGTTGCGACCGGTTACCTGAATAAAGCAAAGTCGAAATATTTCAGTAACTATTTAGAGATGTACCGTTATCTAACACGTTTTTGGCAAAATGTGTTATTACACGTGAGTGAATGTCGGGTAAAATCGAAGATAATTCAGAACTTGGGGCCACGGGGACCAAAAAACGGCTGGTGTCTTAAATCTCCTGATAATTTGAAAAAAAATAGACTTCAGAAACCGCTTTGTTTGAGTTAAGTTTTCAGTTTTGTAATATCTTGTGAATCTTTTTTTTTTTTTTAATAACGTCGATGAAGCTTTCATAAAATTACATTTTCCGCACTTTTGAAATGTACTCCCTCCCTTTTTTTAATTCCACGCAGAGAACACGAAAGCCAGAAAAGCTGCTTTAAAAACCTCAAAGACAGGGTGGAGGAGATTTCTTTAGCACTCCCTCCTGGAACCGCCTGAAACGGAAGGTGGCAGCTCATTTCTGATAGAAATACAATTTACACAGATAAAGTCACACCACAGAAACAGCACTTCTAATGCAGTACCTTACATTACCTACAGATATAACTTGCAAGGAATACTCTACTTATATTACGCTTTATTATTCAACAAATTGTAACACTATCCAAATATGGTCATGATGCTCTCGATATCTGTCATCCGTAGGTAACAGATATCCGGCGATATACGTAGCTTCGTACGTGGGAAGAAAAAGTGAAGTGAAAAAATGTCGAAAGAAAGGTTTAAAAATGTTACGCGCTCGGAAATCAATTTTGTTATCAGTTTGTTGAATAATAAAACAATTATCCTGCTCAATCTCGCGGAATATCGTCTGATTTTAGCCCACTCGGCCTACGGCCTCGTCGGCTAACTATCAGACGATATTCCGCGCGATTTCGCAGGATAATTGTCAAACATTGCGCGCATTACGGTACTTGTACTAACACCATTCCTTTCCAGAGACGACCTGTAAGGAGCGTTCTTGGGGGTATTTTTTATTTGTAAAGCAAGTTACTGAAGCATTCCTCTTATTAAAACAGCCACTCCATAAGTCATCAGCTTTGAAATTTTAAACTAGGATTTTGTTCTTATCAACGGACATTAATTCCAATAACCTAAAAGACAACGACTGAAAATTTGTGGTGAAAACATCAGAAGATTTGACGCGCTAACGGTCAGTTTTTTTCACCTGCTAGATTAGCCTTAATTTAGACGTTTTATCCAAGTGCGAAAAGTGTATATTTACTCATTCCAGTGCCAGTTTGTCTATGATAAACTTCAGATTAAAATAACAACATGTCTTGAATATGGAATGGCCATTATATGCAAATGGTGGACTTTCTAAAACAATTCCACCACAAAGAAATTCCCCAACGATTTAAACTGCGATAAAGTTTGCGTATCAGAAGAAAATATCCTTATGTTGCTGGTTTCAATATCGACATGCTGCACTTTACTGGCTGGAAAATAGAGATACCTTCTCTCGTAGCACAAGTTAAAAATGCTGTGCATGCCTCCCTAGATTTAATGGTAAGTGTGCAGAACATTGATGGTTAGCATGTTGTTCCAAACATGCTACGTCTGGGAGCGCAATAACTTACAGAGTTGAAAATATTTTGAAGTATTTAAAAAGGAATTATTCATGCAGGGCTTGCTTTGTGTTCACAAGGTAGCTATACTTGCTGTGCGCTGAACTGTACTTGGTATTTATGTTGATGTTTTTCTTTTTCTAGAGATCGCTAGCGAAAGACGGTAGCAGTTCTCATTTATATTCAAAAAGAATTTAATTGCCACCAACGCAGCGAAAGTCACAATTTAAGTGTCAGCATTGAATGGTCGTCCAAAGACGCGTCCAGCACGGCATTTAAAGTAAGACTGCTTACTATTTCTCTGGTTTTGTAGAGAGAAGTGGCTTTAGAAGAAAACACACCCCGTCGAAAGAAAATTCTTCCTTAGCAAATTATATGTAAAAGTGATGAGTAACAATAAAACAAGATCAATGTCTTTATAAACTGTTGACGATTCATTATATTAAAGTGATGAGTAACAATAAGACAAGATCAATGTCTTTATATTCGTTAAATTTTTAAGAGATGTTTCGTTATGAAACCAATTTGATGAAATGTGTTATTTCAATGTAAAGGCAGGAAGTTCAAAAATTTTTGTTTGTCACTTTATCGCATCGGGCGTCACGACAAATAAGCGTTGACCCCAGTTCCTACTCTAATTACAATCAATCCTTTGTTCGCGTTTTGATTAATCTCGTAATTCCGCAGAAATTAGAGTTTTAATTTTGTGCGTATTAACCTTTTTATTGGTAATCATACGGTTTCGAGTTCAATTTGGAATTAATTGCTCGTGCAATTTCAGCCTTTTGAAAACCTTACAAGCGCAAATTAATTTCAAACTGAACGAGAAAAACCGTATGATTACTTATTTATAACACAGACAGAAGAAATTCGCGCGGAAAAAGCGCCGGCAGAGGTTTCTTGAAGCCATTTATTTCGCATTGGAGAAACTTTTTCAGAGTCTTCGTACAAAATTTTTGTCATTGCTTTACATGATACGATTGGCCTACAAAATTTCTCATTTCTTTCTTCAAATCAAAATCCAGAATTACGACCCGTAATTTGCACTGGTGTTACACTTTTTGCACCGGTGTAACACTTTTTGCACTGGTGTTACACTTGAACTACACTGCTGTCAGCCAATCAGAATCGAGTAATTTTTTTATGTGTGTTATTAGGAAGAAAAAAGCACCCGAAAAACAAAGAAAAAGGTGTTGTAAAAATAAATTAAAACAAGCAGTCACCATGAAGGCTTTCAAAAAAAAACTGGCGTGTGTTTCGCTACTCTTTATAGGTACTCTGCTTAAAATATGGCCAAAACGTAGGCCAATCAGCTTTTGATTTCTTTGCTGAGCAGCAAACAAGGCTCCACGGAACGTAAGATTAGAATTCATAATCCCAACGCGTTGAAAAAAGTTGAATTCCTGGTACTACTCCCATTTTTTTTCCCATATTATAGCACTTTTAAGGCAAACGCCGACCACTCTTGGATATTGATTCTTCTTTCTTCCCTTGGTCACCAGACTTGGTCAAATTTGGACAGACTTGGTTCTAAATTTTCTCAGAACTTATCATCAACTCTAAAATCAGTATCACATTTATATTTAATGCCCCTCTCGGTCGTGTGTTCTATACATACGTAGTTTCCTGTACGTTTCGCCTCCCACGATCGATTTGTGTTCTGATGTTTTCCCCGAAATAATTCCATAAACGCTAGAGTGGATAGCCTTGGACTATCAGGCCATTTTACGTTTTCAAAGTACCTACTGTGAGTCTTTCGAAAGTTTTCAAATAAAATTAACATAATACTGCTGAGTATTGTTTTAATTAAACCTTCGTAATAACTCCATATGGCTTTTTCTCAAAGGTATAATAAGGCGATTTTGTCGTATTTTATTTCTATCAAGAGTCAAAAATTTTGAACTTCAGCCTTGGGCGTATCGTTAACTTGCTGAATTTAGTTTTTAATGAAAAACGAAATTTGTTTCATACAAATAACGTCAAATTCGATGACATTGATAATGTCGATAGTCGAAGTTACTTCAAAGCATCATATTTTCCCAGCGTTTTATCCTTAATTGGCCGAGATGCTACCAGAGAACGGATTAAAATTATCTTACTAATTCCCTTTATCTCCCTCATGCTTTAAAACAGCTATCAAGAAAGCCTGCTGGAAACTATGAGAGATTTCTTTTCTGAGTAGATAGCATCAATAATTTCTTTGATCATTATTAGCAGAAAACAAAACATGATTCCTTAGATAGGGTATTATCCTTTGTCATTTCCATGCAACTCGTCTTAAGAATGCACTGAACAAAACGTCTGCATGCATTTCTTCGAGCATTAAAGTTGGACATCACTTGCATGTACCATTCAGTAAATAAAGATCTAGAATCTTACCTGAAGAACAATGAGCCTTTGTTATCAGAGAGAACAACAAGGTGAAAACATAACAGACGAAGACGGTAGGCATGATATATCGTTAACTCGTGAAACGTCGGTAAATTGCCATGTTTCAAAGAAATGATGTGTTTTGTTGTTTATAACTGTGAAACATAAGTGGCAATTTTTAACTCGGTGGTAAATTCGTTGCTGCTTACGTATGTTTTAGAGTTAGCCAATGACTACCAGCCAGCTGTTAATGTTTTAATTTGTTTTGGCAGTTTGTAGAAAAAGCTGTTTTAGCGTTGCGACCGGTTAGCTGAATAAAGTAAACTCGAAATAATTCATTAAATATTAAGAGATGCACCGTTATTTAACAATTTTTGTAAACTGTGTTATATAACACGTGAGTGAATGTCGGTAAAAATCGAAGAAAATTGAAAACTTGTGGCCACAAGGACCAAAAAACAATTGGTATCTTATCTGCTGATAATTTCACAAAGAGACTTCGGAAACAGCTTTCTTTGAGTTACGTTTTCAGTTTTGTGATATCTTGCGAATCGTTTTTTTTTTTTTTTTTTTTTTTTATGGTCGTCGATGAAACTATCATAAAATTACAATTTCCACACCTTTGAAAAGTACTCCTTTCTTTTTTGTTTTTTTTTTTCCTTTCACACGGAGAACCCTAGAGCCAGCAAGAAAAGCTGGTTAAAAAACCTCTAAGAGGTACTGGAGGAGACTTCTTTAGCACTCCCTCCTGGAACCGCTTATAACGGGATGTGACACCTCATTTTGATAGAAATACAATTTACACAGATAAAGTCAGACCACAGAAACAGCACTTCCAATGCGACACTTACATACCTACAGATATAACTTGCAATGAATACTCTACTTATATTACGTTACATTACATTCTTTATCAGGAGACGACCTGAGGGTTTTTCGTCTGTAAGGAGAGCTTTTGGTGGTATTTATTTTTGTAAAGCAACTTACTGAAGCATTCCTCTCAGTCATCAGCTTTGAAATTTAAATAGGATTTTGTTCTAATCAAACGGACATGAAGTCCTAAAACCTAAAAGGCAATGACTCAACAATTTTGCTGAAAACATCAGAAGATTTGACGCGGTAAACGGTAAGTTTTTCACCTGCTAGATTTAGCCTTAATTCGACGTTTTATCCAAGTGCGAAAAGGGTATATTTAGTCATTCCAGTGTCAGTTTGTTTATGATAAACTTCAGATTAAAATAACAACATGTCTTGAACATGGAATGGCCATTATATGCAAATGGTGGACTTTTCTAAAACAAATCCACCCACAAACAAATTCTCCCAACGATTTATATCGCGATAAACAGGTCACGCGTTTTCAGAAGAAAATATACCTTATGTTGGCTGGTTTTCAATATCGGACCATGCTGCACTTTACTGGCTGGAAAGTAGAGATACCTTCTCTCGTTGCACAAGTTAAAACATGCTGTGCATGCCTCCCGAGATTTAATGGTAAGTGTACAGAACATTGATGGTTAGCATGTTGTTCCAAACATATCTACGCTACGTCTGCGAGCGCAAAAGTTAACAGAAGTTGAAAAAAATTTTTAAGTATTTAAAAAGGAACTGTTCATGCAGGGCTTGCTTTGTGTTCACAAGGTAGCTATACTTGCTGTGCGCTGAACTGAACTTGGTATTTATGTTGATGTTTTTCTCTTCCTAGAGATCGCTAACGAAAGACGGTAGCAGGTCTCATTCATATTCAAAAAGAATTTAATTGCCACCAACACAGCGGAAGTCACAATTTGAGTGTCAGCATTGAATGATCGTCCAAAGACGCGTCCAGCACGACATTTAAAGTAACACTGCTTACTCTTTCTCCGGTTTTGTAGAGAGAAGTGGCTTTAGAAGAAAACACACCCCGTCGAAAGAAAATTCTTCCTTAGCGAATTATATAGTAAAGTGATGAGTAACAATAAAACAAGATCAACATCTTTATAAACTGGTGACGATTCATTACAGTTTTAAGAGATGTTTCGTCATGAAACCAATTTGGTAAATGTGTTATTTTAATGTAAAGGCAGGAAGTTTAAAAATTTCTGTTTGTCATGTTTATCTCATCGGGCGTCACGACAAATAAGCGTTATACCCCAGTTCTTAATCTTCTCACAATCAATCCTTTGTTCGCATTTTGACGTTAATCTCGTAATTCCGTAGAAATTAGAGGTTTGGAATTAATTGCTCGTGCAATTTCAGCCTTTTGAAAAACTCCTAAGTGCAAATTAATTTCAAATTGAACGAGAAAAACCGTATGATTAATTATTAATAACACAAAACATGAAGGAAATTCGCGCGGAAAAAGTGCCGGAAGAGGTTTCTTGAAGTAATTTTTTTCGCATTGAGAAAACTTTTTTCAGGTTTCCGTACAAAAATTTTGTCATTGCTTTACATGATACGATTGGCCTACAAAAATTACACTTTTTGCACTGTGTGTTACACTTTTTGCACTGGTGTTACACTTGAACTGCACTGCTCTCACCAATCAGAATCGGGTAATTTTTTCATGTGTGTTATTAGTATAGGTAATCATACGGTTTCGAGCTCAATTTGGAATTAATTTGCACGAGTGAGTTTTTCAAAAAAGTTGAAATTGCACGAGCCGCTTCGGCGAGTGCAATTTCAGCTTTTTGAAAAACTCACAAGTGCAAATTAATTCCAAATTGAACGAGAAAAACCGTATGATTACTTATTAACAATATAAACATGAAAAAATTTGCGTGAAGGATGTTTTGAACTTTACGAACTCTGAACTCACCTCCCAGTTTTGTCCGCGCGCAGTTTCGTGCGCTTAATCTCAGATGATTATAATTAGCCAATCATGGTCCAGAATGTGCTCGCGCGTGCATTTGTACTTCACTGTAGTAATTTTCCAGATTTTCATCTTTGCAGTATTCTCTTGCTGGGTTTGAGATTTTAGGTCAGCCTTGCTGCTGTTTTTGGAGATTTGAGTCTAGTTTCTTCACCGCCTTTAGGCATTATGATTCGCCGTTTATTGTATGTTCCGTAATTACGTGGTAAGTTTATTAAATAGTTCGTAAATTTAGAGTCTGAGCCTACAACTCGCTGAATACAATTCCCAACAGAGGAAGTGCCGGAAGATCTTTCTTGAAGCCATTTTTTTTGTCATTCGAAGCTTCTGCACAAACTTTTCATCATAATTTTACGTGATATCATTGTCTTAGAAAATTTCCTTTTGTCTTTCAGTCAAT
>JAHPZR010008462.1:7500-78880 GCA_019787425.1 Platygyra sinensis
CCTCTGTTGAGATACATGTTAAGTAACAGTGGAGATAACTCATGATGAACAATTGTGAGAATACTCATTTCAATCTCACTGACGTTGTTCCTCCGTTCATATACATGTTAAGTAACAGTGCAGATGACTCATGACAAACAATTGTTGCAATCCCACTGATGTTGTTCCTCCGATGATATATATGTTAAGTAACATTGCAGATGACTCATGATGAACAATTTTAAGAACAGTCATTTCAACCTCCATTGTTGTTCCTCTGTTCATATAAAGTAACCACAAATGACTGACATGAAATAAACTAAAATATATTATATATATAGTCATTTCAATCTCGCCAGTCTTGTTCATGACTCACTATTTTGTTAGTTCTTATTCTTGCTGTATCTTAGTTCTATGATACACTTTTCGATTCACCCTTTCTCCTGTCTCATTCCATCATGTCATTACAACGATTTTCAATTTCATCTCCCACTATGTACGTATTGCCTACCTATTTTCTACAAGTCCAACTTCCGCATGAGTATAGGCTACCTACAGCCTCTTGTCTATGCAGGCGTTGCAGTTGATAAACTGAAAAGTAGCATGTTTATATATTAGTGAAGGAATTTTCCAGGAAAAATGCGAGTAATGGGTTATTTATTCACTACGTAGATAGTTTTGAACCTTCCGGACTGAATTGTAACCTAACATGTGTAATCATAAAGAAATGGATTTTTGTTTGTAATGGTAGGACGTTACTAGAATTATGACACTCGCTAACCCCGTGAAGTTTTGTATATGCTCTACTCTAAAATGGATTTAGAACATTCGAGTTGAGTTCTTAGAATAACATTAAAGGGGTGAGGTTGATGTAACCTCTAAGTCACAAATGGAAAATGTAGTAACAGGTTTTGTTTTTTTTGTAAAGATGTGGAGTGAACCTGCCAGTCTTTTGATCAGGTCCATCTTTTTACACCAAGGGGGTGGATTCTCTCTTTGATTGCCTCGTTAATGTCATACATTTCTTGGCTCTGCAAGTTGTTTAGAAGGCTTTGAACACTGTCAGTAAATCTGTCGACTACTTTCCGCTGGCCTTCATACTCGAACATCTCAAGAAAGATGTCTGTCAGTGACTTGAGCAGTTGGCTTTCTAGCCATGACAGAGCATCCTCTGTGTCCTGGAGCGAATGCCTGAGGCAGGTGGGGAAGATGAACAGGAATTGGTCGAGTAGACCATGCCCCTGGTCCATCCTGATGTTTAGACAGGCAGCAAACAGAACCTGTGTTGCTCCGACGATAGAAAAGGGAACATAGCAACCAATTTCTCTTGTTTTTTTTTGTAGGCATATCTGTAAGACACTCGTTTGCCTGAGAAGAACTCACAAAGGAGTTGTGCATCTCTGGTAGCATTCTCATTGTCTGATTTTAGTAGCTTGTTGAGCAAATCAAAGGATTCTGGTGAGACTACAATGCCCTTACCATTGTCTGCAACAGTTTTCACCAACCCTGAAGACATAGTCTTATGCAATAAATTTGCTGTGTCTTCACTGTCAATCAAAGAAGACATGAGAAGGTTTGCACCTTCTTTTAGTGCCTGTGACTTGCCCGTGGATGGTGGGCGAATGAAAATGAAATACAGATTGAATAGAATCTTGTGTTTATGCCATATTAAACTGCCTGTACTTGCTACGAACACTGTTGAGGTCAACATGCAAAGAACCAGGTAGCCGACACTTCTACTTAAGAAGGCTGCTTTTTTGTGGAGGAACTCCCAGACATTATCGTTAACCAGCTCTTGAAAATTGAACTCCATTTCCATAAGGCACTTATGGAGAAGGCTGTAGGTCTTCTTGCACTGTCTGATTATCTTGGACAACTTTGAACAAGCCATAGTGATTACAGTAGAAACTTTGAAAAGGTGTATGGCGTTGTGTAGTTATCGTGTTGTCAGGAGCAAGGAGGGGGAGTGAATTACTGTGAGGGAGTTGGGTATTGCAAGTGTCAGTATTTGGTTCTTGATTAACGAAGTGAGAAAAAAGTGTGAATAAAGAATAAAGGGGCATTATACCATTATATCTTATGAAATGTTAATTAGGTTTCAAAATAAACAGTAGGTGCCATCAGTTGGTCATAATTATTTGAAGTCGTCAGTCAGATTGTCAGTGTTATCAGACTTGTGCTGTCATTGATAATTTTGTGCAGAGCACCGTTCTAAAAAAACAAATAAGTTGCATTCTCAATTGTTTTGGTTAACATTGCTGACAAGTGTTAGAGAGTATGACTGTGTCGCTTTAGAAGGTAATAAAGTGTGAACAGCTTTGAAGGCATTTTCAATTGGAGTATTTAACTCCAATGATAATAATTATGAAGTTTATTGCTATTTTGTGACGGTGCAAGTAGCTCTGGCCATAAACACCACCCCAGAGGTCGGTGACAAAGAAGCCAATTATGCTAATGCATGTATGGTTTCTTTGAATTTTTGTAAGATCAGATAATAGATCAAAAGTGAGAAAATCCTAAGTATCTATCCTGTTTAGTATATTGCACGTGAAAACTTGACTTGAGAAGTTTTGAGAAACGGTCGGAAGGAAGACGATTTATCAATTCAGTGGTGTATACTGTAAAACAGAAATGCAGTTTGGGATTCAAACTGGTGTTCCTTCAAATGAATGGAAAGATAATTGGACGCAAAGAGGTGTTTCAGTGTGTGGCAGTTACAACCATTTAGAGAGACAGGAGAAAAGAATGTTTACCACTTAAGTCAACTTGAGACAATATCTTGTACAGCAAGGATACCACCTTCGATTGGTTAAAGAAAGAAGGACTGATTGCAAAATGGTGTGCGTACATTGCAAGGATAGAAGTGACGGTGTTAAGTGGGAATGTCGGAAAAAGGTGAAAGGGAAGGCAGCTGGTTCAAGACGAGTAATATGTGACCCTCCATGGGAAAACAGGGATAAAGGTGACCACACGGGCACGCTAAAATAGCACGCTAAACAATAGCCAGTGTGTCAAATGACACACCGTCTTCCGAGCAGTGTGTTAGAAGGCACGCCTCATTAAAATTTTTCCTTTGTTATTATCGCACGGTAAAAACAAAAGTTGCGTGTCTCATCGAACAATGAAGTGTGCCAAGCTCCATACCGGGTGAAATGGCACGCCGGTGAGTCAAACAGCACGCATTTTTTCAACTGTGCAAAATGACACGCTAACCGTGTCGAAGAGCTAAGGTTCAACTCACCGTTGTTTCGTCTCAACAGTCAGTAACAAGTTCAGTTTGGCTGGCACCCGAGTTATGTAGCAGTGGCCATAAAAACAAACTTTGGAAACAAACAGACATCTTCTCGCAGATTTTCAGCGATTCCAGTGCTTTCCAATGAGTATTGTACTCAAAAATTAAACTTGAAACAAAATCTTTATTCGTGCACACGTGATCATGCGTTCTGTGTTAATGAAATCAACTTTCTCTTTCGGCTCTCGATGTATTGAAGATAAATGTTAGTATTTCAGATGCCAAGTAAAAAATCAAAATAAACGAGTAAACATGTAGTATTTACTCCATGGAAACTGAAGCAAAATTGTGACCTCTGACGCGAAAGTGTTCCTTTATGGTTAGCCGTTCCTAAGCTGTTCATTCGCCGTTCGAACGGCTTGAGCTATCCGTTCCAAAAAATAAGCATCGATTCAAACGGCGCAAGCTATCCGTTCAAAAAAATTAGCATCCTTTGAACGGATCAAGCTATCCGTTAAAAAGATCGTCAGCCTTTGGAACGGTTCAAGCAACAAAGTAACTAGTAGTTTCCATTGGAAAGTGAAGAATGACTTGCCTTGAGCTGCTTGCATTTGTAGCATTTTGAAAGCTCATCCGCAGTCACGCTGTCAGTACTCCATGCTGATTGGATGATACTAAATAATGCATCCAATCAGGGAAGAGCAAACAGCGTGACTCATGCTTCTCAGCACACATGCTAATTCTCTCCTCCGCAGAAGCCTCTTTCGTGCTGCCCAAGCCCAAAATTATTAAAAATTCCCCATAGGGAGCCTCTGGGGAGGAGAGAGACATTCTAAAGTGTTTCTAAGTTCCAGGAATTGCTTCAAATATTCCGAGAAACAAATCGGCTTTAGTCATGGGAATTTGTACAAACTTCACTTGCCTTCAAACTCTTCCCCCGCGAAAACATTCTACAATCGAAACAAGCTTGAAATCTATTTGAAGCGGAATTCTAGTAATCTCTATGTACAAAACTTGCATGTGGCCGCTACAGGTGAACTATTACACTCTGTATTTTGTTGTTCAGACTGAGCCCTTTTGGCAGAAATCAACGTAAACATACAGGACCGTAGCAGGGAAACCACAAGTTTCTGCCAGATGCGAATGATTTACGCTTTTTACTGCCGGTCCGAAACGCAAAATTTGCCGCCATTTTCTTTAAATATCCATTGATGCCATGATTTTGGATATTGGAATAAACAAGTTTCATTCCGAGTTCGATAAAACGAAGAATATTTCTCAATGCAAACGCGGCTTACTGCGACGATTACGCCACTCAAAAATAATAATTTTGAGATTGCGTTATTTTAATTTCGAAAACTGAAAATGGCTTTGCGAAAGCCACGCTATTTGTGTCAAAAGTTCCGTTGCCAATTCCTTTTCACACTTGGAAAATTTCTTGCTTTGAACATAATTAGTAAAGGGGAAAAACTTCTAACTGTTAACTATGGTTTGAACGGTTAATACAATTTTTTGCGGCCACACATGGAAAATCGGAGCCGTTTGACTCTGATGAACATTGTCTACCATGTATTTCTCGACTCGCACCAGGAAAAATGAGTTTCGCTACGTTGGAAAGAGGTTGTTTTGGGAAGCGTGTCTTAATGCACGCATATGCTACATCGCACGCGTGTCTTTTCACTCGCGTGTCTTTTGGCACATTAAGCGTGTTAAACAGCTCACTGCTTTGAACAAAAGCTTTAGCGTGCAAAACAATATCTACCGTGACACTCTTTGTTTTGTTTATTACATATGCGCATATCTGAGAGAGAAGTGACACGCTTAGCGTGCCGTGTCATCGCACGCGTGCCCGTGCGTTCACCTTTTTCCCTGTTTTCCCATGGAGAGTCACATATGACATTGCAGGAAATCATAAGGTACATTTACTGGTGGACAACAGGAATGGAACAGGCACAGATATGGCAGCAGTTGTCTTTAGCATCAAACACGGGGGTTGATTAGAATTGTTTTTCTACAGAGGTTTTGTGAGGGAAGTTGTAAGTTAGAAGGGCCTGGAAAGACAGTGCAAATTGACGACAGTAAAATCAAAAAGGGAAATTGTGGGCATCATGTTCAGGGCCCGTGGGTGTTTGGAAGAATTTAAGAAGGATCATGGAGGTGTTTTATTGTTCCAGTTGAGACGAGGTCAGAAGCTTAACTACTGCCAGTAATAAGGAAATGGATCAAGCCTCGAACCCTGATTGTATCCAGCATACAGCATTGCTTTGAGCTTCTTTGATGGCTCCACTTTAGTTTTAGCTGCTCAGGTAGTGAGCCAGCTGCTTGAATCTGCCACTGGGTCAACCCCAGCCTCGATATTGTGTCTGCATGGTTACTATTCCAATATGGTGCTGGGAACTGTAAATGGGCTATTGATACTTGCCTATTGATACTTGCAAAACAGTCCATATGTTTCATTGTCTGGATTGGACGAGTAGGTTGGATAAGTTTTAATGACTTCTGTTTTTCTTCATTTTTGAAGTTCAGAAGAATTGAAAATAAACATGGAAACAAAGGTGTCAAAATTATATTGTAACGTTTTGCAATCTATATGAAGATATTTTTGCACTTAGCATAGATGTCAAGTGTTCATGGAACAGTACATGGTTTATTTGGTGTCAGGTTGATCAAACTTAAAATTATAAAGCCAGACTTCTTAAAAATTCGGCTTATGTTGGTTTTTACAAATTTATTAGTCATATTGTTGTTACTGGATTATGCCCGCATTCAAAGAACAAACTGTAGTACTTTGTAATGACCACTTGACAAGTTAGAGCTCAGAGAGTTGTAAACACTGAGTTAAAGATAAATGGATTGCAATAAAAGTCTTTGAAAAGCACTTGTTCATTTTCTAGGTCTTGAATAACTTTAGGCATTAATGACCCTAGAGAGATTATTTTGCAATAACAAAGGAGTAGTATGGAAAACTCTATTTGAACAAACAGAGTTGTTTTGTGTTGTCTATTAGGTTCATAGACCAAATAGAAATCAATTTATTCACAATCGACTGACTGAGATGTATATTTCATAGTTGTTGGAGCTTTCGTTGTCAATAAATGTATTTTTATTCATTTCAAATCACTGTGTATTATTTTTTTATTTGCTATTAACAAGTAATATTCTAGAAACGTGTCGTTCGAAAAATTTTTATTGTCGCGTGTTGACAATTAATTAGCACCCTGAACCTCTATTGTTGTCATTTCAATAGTAGAGCAACTCCCATAGGATTGTCAGTTGGAGTTTGTATGCAAATCTAGGGCTGAAAGTAGAGTTAAGTGCGTGACTAACGGAGCGGAAAACAAGACATCTGAGAGGTTAGATAAAAACATAATAGATTTTTCCAATCAGGGTTTACTATTAACAGGCAAGTCTGAGCAGGTCTATTTTTATTGTTCTAGAGTGACACTTAATAGTATGGAGGAACGCATTTTTTCTCTAGGTTATAACAATAGGTGACGTCATGTACTCGACCGTTATGCATATTAATTATTGACCTATACCTAGACCTACCTAGACACTGACGGGGATAATTCTGCTGACCTAGTACTAGTGAAGTGCATCTTCAAATCCAGTTGGGTGCTTGGCTTCACCAAATACTGGGGACTTTGCAAGAAAAAAATCCCCCATGGGTGGGGAATACAAGAACTTTGAAATGCACAATTAGCAAAGTCCCAACATCAGCCCGGGGTCCCTCCCCTCTGGGAAGTGGATAAGAACTGTATTCCAACTATTAATGCATCTATAAGACAAGATTAAGCATCAATTGATGTACCAAAATTATGATAAAGGAGGATTGCGTGCTCCTAATGTGGATGTAATGATGAAATCCCTAAGGCTAGCTTGGATACCATGCCTTCTATCTAATGACGAGAAATGGAGCGAAGTTTGGAAAACAATCCCAAATCATTATTTTGACTCATATGGCAGCCTAAACTTCCTCTTAAGATGTAACTACAATTTGAAGTCTCTTGAGCAGACTGGTATGCCTCAAACTGAGCTACAGTTGCATGCCGAACGTACAACAAATCATAAAGGGACATAACCAAACTGTTCTTAACAACGTGGCACAACCGACACAAGACCAAGCTGAAAGAGCGTGCAACTGTAGAAAGAAAGAAGAATGCCCGTTGGATGGAAATTGCCTCGCTAAAGGGATTGTCTACCAGGCTCAGGTGACAGCTGCCAGAAAAACCGAAACCTATGTAGGTCTAACATCCACGGAATTTAAAGCTAGGTTCAGAAACCATCAGGTGTCGTTCAACAACGAGAAGCGCAAGAACGACACGGAACTTAGCAAGCACATCTGGCAGCTTAAAAGCAAAGAACAGCGCTTCACCATTAAATGGAAGATCCTGGCCAAGGCGAGGCCCTACTCAAACATGACGAAGCGATGCAATCTCTGCACAACGGAGAAGCATTTCATCATCACAAAACCGGAATTGGCAACATTGAACAAACGCAACGAACTGATTTCTACATGCCGGCACCGACGAAAGTTCATCCTCAGATATAGTTAACTAACTGTATTTCGTTTTTAAAGCGCGCGCATACTGGCGCTTAAAACGTTTGACATGCTTTAAGCACGTGCATAGATTTTGTATTTTGTATTTTTTAAAGTGCATTCGAACGTGCAACGATTGATTGTAACGATTTTTTACGATGCTTTGTAACGGTCCGTTGTAACGGTTTATTGCGTCTTGCGTGAACAAAACGCTGATGTGTATTTTAGTAGGTTTCAGTTTATATGGAAACTAACTGATGAGTGGGCTAGCTTTATGTTAGCCTACGAAACAGATTTGTATTAAACTCCATATGTACTCAAGATCTGAGTAGTCACTTGAAACATTTTGTTATATATATATATATATATATATATATATTACAATTAGAAGTTGGTAGCTAATTAAGTAAACACACACACAGACACATTAAATACAACAAAGGAAACTAAAGAGATTAACATTAAATAAATATAGGACTGCATTAACCTACAGCTACTTGCCTAGAAACACCGGTCAGGAATGTTATGAAGTCATTTTCAGATGACATTAATAATTGTTAATTAGATGTTCTTTCAGATTTAATTTAAATGAGGAAAAGGAGGAACTTTTGAAATCTTCATCTATAGAGTTGCATATTATAGGGCCTTGAAAGCAATTGTTGAATTTTCCATAGTTTGTTTTTACCTTAGGAAGATAGTAAGACAATTTAGAAGCGTGTCTTGTATTATATCTATGGACCTGGTCTACTTTAGTAAAGAAGGAATCGAAAACAGATGGTAGTAACTGATTATGATATTTATACATAAAAACTCCAATATGGTACTTGACAAGATCAGGGAATATAATTATAGCTAGTAACTTAAACAGGGGGTTGGAGTGATGATCAAAAATTGAAAAAGTAATAACTTGAACAGCCTTTTTTTGCAGAATATAGATTGGTTGAAGAGTAGTGTTATAGATATTACCCCAAGCAATTAATCCATAAATTACAAAAGGATAAATAAGTGTATAATATAAGCTTTTCAAAATGTCTTTAGTAATATAATAGTGAATTTTACTGAGAGTGCCAATTCCTCTTCTAACCTTTTTCAGAACACAAACAATTTAAGGGAGTTCTACTTCAAATTTCTACACAGAATTATTGTGACAAGAAAGGAACTCTGTTTGTATGGTATAGAGTGCAACAACGTATGCGTATATTGCAAGGAGCCTGACTCAATTAGCCATACTTTCATCCATTGTCAACGGTCGACTTTCTCTGAGGTTATTAAATGGTTTAACAAAGAAAATGGCACCCCCTTCTCACTTAATACAACTGAATTACTCTTTGGGAAATTGCCAATTGAATCTAGTCCTGGTTTGCCACCTTTGACGCTAAAAAAACTAAATTATGTCTTTTTATTCGCTAAATACTATATACATACTAATAAGCTTAATTCAAAAGAAGTAAGTTTGAAGGAATTTATTAAGAAACTGGAAATAAAATACTGTATTGAAGGATTTTAAGTCGATAGGGAAACTAAGCCTCAAATATGCCCAGATAAGTCAAAAGTAAGTTATGGCATTAAAAGCTTACCACTAGCACAGTTATCAGTTATCTCAAAATTTAATAACAAGTTAAAGATAATTCAAATTGATGAGACGCCACCAGTTGTTGCTGTTATTTTTTTGTGTTGAGTGCTTATGTCTGTTTGTAATTTCTTCTTCTTTTATCAAACCCCACAATTTAGTGCGAAAAAAAAACCAACATAAGACAGTATAAAGAGAAACTGTAACTTAGTATAATGTGGTTAAATGTAATGTAATGCAATGTAGTAATGTAGGGTAAGGTAGTGTAATGTAGTTAAATGTAGCTTAATGTAGCATGATATAATTTGGTCAATTACTGTAATGTAGCCCTGCGTTATTGAAATAAAGAATGTTCAAGAAAAAAAAGCATCTCTTCAAATGTATTCTGAGCACCAGTAGTAGATTCTGGGATTCCAAAGAAACAAAAATTTTCTCTTCTATTGTACACCTCTTGGTACAGCAATTTATCCCCAAGCTCTTTGATTTTATCTTCATTCTCCTTGTCCTTCTTCTTAAGCCCCTTGATTTCTGCATTTTTGAACTCCATTACCTTTTCAATATCATTTGCCTTCTCTTCTATTATTGTCAACTTCTTGCTTGGTGTGTTCAGTGTATCGTTGTTCGTATGTAGAACAGAGACAGAACTGGAGATCAAGACTGGTGTGTTTTAATCTACGCACTCGACTCCGTCTTACAAGTCAAAAACCGGAAAGCATGGTCTGAACTGTTACCATGGCAATGTCAGTTATGAAACTAGACCGGTAGTGAATAATTAAAACAAATATCGTCACATTCAGTTCAGTTTGAGGGCTGTTAATCAACCTCTCCAAAACAGAAATGCTCAAATATACCTTTCAGCCTCTGTAGTCCATTTTTGACGCTTGCAAGCATTTGGCAGATCATTTCTAGTTGTGAGGCAATAATCCTCTCTGTCATATTCAGTAATTCCAACACTTGGTAGCCTTTGCCTTCGTCACTCACTGTGTTTACATTTGGGTCTGAACGTGGGCTCTCACAGATCTCTATTAAAACTTAATCTCACTTTGCATTTATTGCATTGTGCCATAAATACACATGGACATTAAAATTTCATCAAATTCAGCACAGGAGTGACTCACACATGGTCACCCCAGTCTCATACTTGTCCAATATTCGGACAAATTTATGCACAGCATCGTATTGTATTCTATTGTATTGGGTCATTCACAATTGTATTGTATTGTTAATCTATTGTTATTTGGATATAATACAATATAATGCATGCATAAATTTGTTGGAGTACTGGAGAACCCTCCCCAGTCTCATCTATAACTACATATGGCACACCTCATCAAACCATCAATGCTATCCAAGAGCAACATAAGGCTTTAGGATACTTGATTCTATCCCCAGATAATTTTGAAAGCAGCTTAAGGTGTAATGCATGCCAAGTAACGTTGAAATTTCAAAAATCTTCCATAGACATTTGGTTGCTATGACTTCATACAAGGGAAGGGCTCATCAAGTGAAAGCAGGATGGCCACTAGATGATGAAAACGTACAACGATCAGAGCCAAAAGGTAAGCTTAGAAAAAGCAGAAAAAAGTGATCATGCACAGTTATACAGGACTTGGAATAATTACCTGGTTCTTTGTTATCTCCACAGAGTGGGCCAAGCACTCAATCATACTGTTCGTTGCCAGGCCATTTGAAGCTTTGTAAAATGTGTCCAAACAAGTTAATTCTACCTTGTCAAAAATCTTTCATGTCCTTTTCTTTGGTGGTGCAGTTTTCTCGCCTTCTGCTGTTTCCCCTGTCTGTTTGCCTTTCCTTGTTCAGATAACAAAGGGAGAGATATTCCAGATATTCTCATGCTTGTTTTTGTTGTTATTGCACCTCAGTGCAAAGTCAGTAAAGTGCTCACCTTTCCTTACTTTCAGCTGATCCAGCAGCTTTGCCTTTTCTTCTGGGTTTGACAAAAATGTTTTTGCGGATTTCCACGGCTCTCTCCTTACGCAAGTTGGGAATTTTTGTGGTGAGTTGTTTAGGAGCAATAACATGACCCCCTGTGAGTGTTTCACAATTTCCTTGGTGAAAAATGAGACTGAAACTGTACAATTTTGGCTAAGCTACCTTATCTCATGGGCAATTGTCAATCGGCTTCACAACTACTACAGCTGAGCTGAGCTACTATAACGTGCAAATTTTCTATTTTGCTTCCTTCAAAATCGAACTTTCCAGTTTTCTAGTGAAGATCAGGTTAAAAAACACGGAAAAGGTAACCATTTGCTTCAGAGGATTGAACTTTGTGGAAAAAACCTCTCTTGGGTGGGAAGTGGTACCTACTCACAACTTTAATTGGTGCCATGTTCATTCCATCATAAAAGTAGTGGAGAAAGTGAGTGATTTGCAGCCAAAATGGTATGTTGACCTGACCGACATTTTTAAGGAATTACTACAGGAAATGGGCAAAGCGAGACAGAAGAGAGAGGAGTCACAACAAAAGGAAGAAAATAAAAAAGATCTGGCCATTCGGTTGTTGCGAGAGGTTTGAATGAAATGGGTGAGCCGTATAGTAAAAGCTGGAAAAAAGGACTCCTGATTCAGAAAGTTAGAGTTGTGGGGGAAAAGCAAACAACCACACTTGTACAGCCTCTGTCTGAAACACAGTTACCACTGGTCACGAGAGAAATATAGGCCACAGTTCAGACTCAGATTCTGCTGACTCTTTCACTGCAAAAGCAAATGCCGACTCTATGTCTTCCAGATTTCATTGTGTCCAACATGTTGTACAACCAACACAAATTCTCTATTATTTTGATGAAAAGAAAGAAAGGTTGATCCACCTGTTATTTCTTGTACTGTTCACAAGTGACCTGCTCAGGGCGTACATGGCAAACGTCCTTTACATTTATGTTATTTATGCACTAATTTTAATTCAGGCAACTCTGGCTTTCGAAGAAATAATTTGTTTGTTTTCCTCATTTCTTGCATTATTCATGATGCTGTTGACTTGTTCTATGTTTGCAAAAGTAAATGTGCATTCCTTTTGTGGTGGCCAGTATCCAGTAGACACATTTTGGGCTGCCTATGGCTATTTGAACTAATGCATGAGCCTTCTAGCCACCAGACCCTTTTGAGGAGCTTTTTTTCAAGGCGTTTAAACTGCCATTATTATGTTACAGTTCAATATACAGTTTGAAAGGCAAATCATAACTAATGTTAGTGTTTTAAGAGGATTTTTAATGTTTTTAATATGACATCAGCACTACATTGGATGGTATTCAATTTCAAAGCAAGTTTCATCACAATTTGTCAATTTGATGGCCAATTGAGAATTTATATTGATATAAAATTGTATGTCCATGTTGTACCTATCACCATTATGAAAAAATTAAAGCTCTATTGAAGTTTTCATCATTAACTGTGGGGGAACAAAATCAGTTTGTAATGTTCTTCATTAAGCTTTGCAAGGGATGCTGACTTTTCAGTAAGGCCTGTTGAAATTCCAGTTATAATGACATCTTCATTATCTAACTTGCATGCATGTAAAGAGTCCTTTGTTTCTTTAGCTTCCTTGGTATTTAGCTTGCCTTTGCCCCCTGATTTACAACCCATACATTCCCATGTTGTAGGGGCATTGTTTGGCATCCTTTTGAAGTTTAACCAAGCCAAGTGAAAAAACTGTCAGTTTTCACACAGTGGGTTATGACATTTCAGGAGTTTATCTGAAGGCAAGGGCTTCTTGTTGTACACACATATACAGTCCAGTTTAAAGGAGCACTGTCACAGGAGTTTTGCTGTTTTCAGCTTCATCCTTTGTTGAAATCTTTACGTGGTACCTTTACTCGTTCCCAAAATCCTCAATTGACTAACAGAAACATATCAAATGAATGGTGGCTCAGAGAGCAAACCATAATGAATTTCTGGCAATATTTTCAAGGAATGACTCTAGAATTTGAAAAAACTGGCTATTTTTTTCAAATTTCAATCCATTTCCATCCTTGCCATGCTAAGTGATAGGCAGCAATAAATGGTTTCGGTGTAGTGATAAAGTCCTAGGCAATAAAACTGCATCATTATTTTTGGGTTTCCATTGATGCAGGAACATATTTCGGCATTGTAAAATGACACTAAAATATCGGGACAGTGCCCCTTTAAGAGCTTCATCCAAAATTTCCCTTGTTTGTGTGCCTTTTGATTTCTCATTCCTGGCTGCAGCAGTTTTTTGACACAGGACAAAACCACCTTTTTGGTACTTTTTGGACTTTCAAGCAGGCTAAGTGGAAAGAAGAAATGGGACATGCTTCATTGCTGCATGTGACAACAGCATTACTAGTATTGATTGTGCAAAAACAGACAACTGAGACCAGATGATGGCTGAGGCACATTTCTTTTCTGGGTATACCACCTTCCCAGGATTTCTGGTAGAACTCAGTATCTCCAAAAGTGATTTAGTTTGGAAACAACAGAATTCCAGTGACAGATATCTGGGTGAATTCTTTCACAGAAGAAGGCAATTTGTTCATTAAAGCCACAAACAATGAAGTAACAGTAATTGTATCCAGTAGTGAATATTTGCTGTTGTGACTGGTAATAGTAGGCATGTTCTCTTTTAAGACTTGCAGCTCCTTTTTCTGACTACAAACATGAGTTGGACTTGTCAGGGTAATCTTTAAGGTCTGCATCCTTCAAATAGTAGGGGCACTTTACCTCCCCACAGCCCTCACCACCGCAATCACAAGAACAAAGAAAGTCAGGTGTAGCATGCAACCAGGGATTTTGTTGATTAATAAATGTACCACAAGTTTTAACATGAAAGTTGGTGTGTTTTTCCTTAATGACCTTTTCATATGCTTTAATTGCAATACTCTAATGTTTGCAACCGTGTTCTGTAGCTGCATTGCTAAACTTGAAAATGTTCGGGTAACATGTTGTTTTTACACCTTTTGCCTTTCATTAGCAGGGAATAAATGTTCATTAGCGCAAAACCTGTGGTCAATGAAATTAATGTATAATCAGTTTAGCTAAGAAACCAAACATTTCAATATGTGCTATACTCATTAAGGCTTTTTGCATCGAGAAGAAGATTCATTAACACCAATTTAAATAGTGTTTTATCGAAAACAACATTTTTTAGTGCGAATGAAACTTCATTTCCATAGGGTTAATGTTTGATTGCGGGAAAAAAAACTCAATAACAAAAGAGCTTTTGTTGAGCATTTTTCTCTCCGATTTCCCACTGGATTTCAAAGGACGTTTATATAGGACCCGAAACTGTACAAATTCGTGAAGCAGGAACAACTAAATGATCGGGAAGAGGCAAGACGGCAGGGGATTCCTCTGGGAGAGTACCGTCAACAAATTCTTTTGAGAGTAGGGAGAAGAAGTACAAACACAATAACAGTTGCAAAATTTGCTCAGTGGTTTAGGTTTATGCAAACCTACATACCACGATGTCTAAACGGAGAGCATATTGAGGGATGAAGAACAAGCTTGTTTTATTTCAGTATTAAATACATATTACACTGTACCTTTGTTGTTAATGAAATTTTTTTCTCGTTCATGAACATTAAGTTGGTGCAAATGTTTGTTTATTTTCTTAAACGTTTGTTATTTCCATTACATTGAACCTATACATGGGCCTTAATGAATGTTCTTCTCTATTTAAAACTCCTTATTGATCACGCAAAAATTAAAATGTTTGTTTATTTCTCTACAATGATTACACATTCATTGTAATGACTGATTTTCTGACGCTAATTAATATTTATTTCCTGGTAATGAAGGGCAAAAGGTGTATTAAGGACTGTGAAGGCTGTGCTGGATTGGTGTGAGAAGCTGCTTTACTAATTGATGCCCCAACTCTACCAGCTCTGTGACGATAGAAACTAGAACCTTGTGATTGATTTCGGGTATCTTCCTCTATGATTTTCCTCTCTGCAGCTGTGATTTGAATGTTAACATTTGAACATGCCTTTAAAACAAAAGTTTCAGAGAAAGGATGAATCAAGCTCAGAGACACGGGCCTTGTTTTGCAAGAATTCAGTTTAGTTTAAAAATTTCTTAAATTGGTCTCATCTGGCACAGGAATTGAAACTTCCACCGCCTCCCCGCTGTTTGCAATTCCTTCGCTTTCTGTCAAACCGTTGATAGCTTGATCTAAATTTTGCTTTAATTTCTTTGCCGATCGAAAATCAATAACTGAAACAGCCACATAGGGAACTTCTTTGATGGCCATTGGCATCAACCAGCTACATTTCACCAGTGTACATGATAGCTTTTCGTTCACACGATTCCATGCGTCAATGTAGAAGAGAACGCTTGCAATATGCGAGCAGCACTCTCCTTGTCCTGCCATACATCCAAGGCAGTGTGCGAAGAGAACAGTACAATTTTCCTCGGTTATGATCCACAATGTAACACATGGATCGTTCATTCTCTATGAATGCCTGACTTTTCAGAGAACAATGTAGTTGTTTCCTATTTTGTGCTATTTCACACAACTCACAAACCCTGAAATGAGCTGATTATATGCTAGCAAACTCCAAAAAGCTTTAAATTGATCCTTGCTGTAATAGCTTGTCTCAAACACTAGGAAAGAAAGTAAATCCATGGATTCGACCTGTGGCAAACAGTCTGGATCAAACACTTTTTCTGGAATTAAAATAGGATCTATACCAACGCAAGAAATCTTTTCACAGTAATGTTTCTTCACGTGGGAATCAAGGTTGTTTGCATAATCGCTAAGTGTATTCACTGCCATCTCCAAAAATATGGAACACCAACATGGCGACTCAAATTTCCCATGCAATTTGTGATTTCATGTGAAAACACTCTATATATATAGCTTGAGCGTGCCCTGTGGCTTGCAAAAGTTTAATTTTATTGTCATGCTGCAGTTGTTATAAAATGCCAAGTTTCGTTTGATAGCTACATTTTTGTTACAGGAGCAGCAGCAGTGATACTTATTTAGATTTTTAACAAGTGATTTTACCTGTGAGGTCCTTCACAGTATAGATGTTTTGCACAGGTTGGAGGCCCTCTGTGAAGTCGTCAACTAATGACAGGCACCGCATTTGGTATGTATGCTGAAGTAGTGGGAGGAAACAACACATCCGTAGAATCACTAAAAGCATTTAAGTCATCCCAATCCATTGGTAATTCTAAACCCAGTAAGTCGTCAGGTTGTAATATTTGATGGTGACAACATCTTTAACTGAGTATTTGTGAATCTTCCATAAAATCACTTAAAGCATCTAAGTCATTCTAATCCATTGGTACACCTAAACCCGCATGAGGTTATGATTTTTTTTTGCAACACCTTCCAGTATGCTAGCGAAGTGCATAGCTATAATACTATGGTTGGCCATCCGTTTCAAAATTATGACATCGTGTACGTGGGCTTTTTTGCCGCGTATAATCGTTTATAATCGCTATGTATGGGCTTTTATCCCATATACAACCATTTATATCGCGTATATACACGTATTTAATACGCGTATATGTGCAAAATCAAATGCATGGCTATACGCGGTGCTAAAAACCCGTATATATGCGTACCTGTCAAAGCCCACGTATACGCGTGCAAAAATGTGCGTATATGCGGGGTTCAGAAATCAGACTTGGTATAAGCTGGCACAAAAGTGCCTCTAACGGAATAGCCTCTATGTATGGTGGCAATGAAAAGTGCCTTTCGCAATGCAAACATGGCTTCCTCTCTAGCTCTTGTAGTGATATGTATCTTGTCAACTAGTTCTTACAGTTCTCCCACAATGGATCTTCTGGAGACGGTTTCTCGTCTATTAAGGGATTGCTCCAGGTTTTATCCACACGCCAGTCGAAACATGGCTGAAAACTTGGTAGTCCGCCTTCAAGTAGCTGTCGATTCAGTTCGTCGTTTGGTAGAGTCGTTGGACCCAGACAATCAAGGAAATGATGTCAGAATACCAGAGCTTGAATTTAATTCTTTGTCAGAGGCCTATTCACTACATGTACAGCATACATGTTTCCATTTGTTATTTTGGTTTTGATTTTAACACGACATGATATACCTTAATTCTGGTGTGCTTGCATAAGGAGAAATATGTATCTTGGAAGAAATATGTAATGTAAACGGAACAAATCTATGACGCTTGTTGATTCTAGGATACCATTTTCTTCCATTTGGTAAAACAGAGTGTAGAAGAAGTGACGAACTCCTATAAAGACATCTCTCCACAGTCGCTCAATCCCCGCTTTGATTGTGTACAGAGAGTCCAGCAATCAGGCTTCCTCTGTCCAACCCTCTTGCCTTGATAGCTCTGCTACGTCTAGATTTTCACCCCCTTTGTCTGAACGTACTCTAGACGGCCATCCATATCTCTGCACAGCTGCTAAGAAGAGGACAAGCACAGTCGAGGCATAGTTATTTGTAGCACAACTTAAATACAGTATAAGTCTGGAAAACCCATCGATACCTCCATGTATGACGAACCTCCAACGGATGAGACAACGCAGTCCATCAATGTGCCAGAGAGAATTAGGTCCTCGGACACTGTAAAGACGCCTTCTGATAGTGTTAAACCACCTCATTGCACTTCCTGCAGGGTCAGTTCGAACCAAACTTTCCCTAACACGCTGACGCTGCACAAAAATATTTCTACTTCGCAAATGTCCCAGCATCATACTGATGCCAGAATTTGGAAATCCTACGATCTTAAACCTCGAATTAATTCATCTAAATCTGAATCTGTGATGGCTGTATAATGATGTCGACTGGAAAATGACTCCAGGTTTCTAATTCTTCACCAAAGAGTAGTTCTAGAAACTAATAACATTCTTGATATCTGGGACCAATTAAATCTCATTCTGTTTCTTAGAAACTCCAACTGATGTATAGAAATTTCGTAGGCCGGACGATCCACTCTTTGATTTGTAGGACCTGACAAACCTGGCAAAGTCCTTATGGGGCGAACTGTCGTGCAAGAACTTGCTCTTATTGCCAGCATCTCCCATCTGTTTAATAAGTATTGAAGTTGCCTCAACAGTGATTCAAGCTCTGGTATTCTGACATCATTTCCTTGATCGTCAGGGTCCAACGACTCTACCAAACGACGAACTGAATCGACAGCTACCTGAAGGCGGACTACCAAGTTTTCAGCCATGTTTCGATCGGCGTGTGGATAAAACCTGGAGCAATCCCTTAATAGAGGAGAAACCGTCTCCAGAAGATCCGTTGTGGGAGAACTGCAAGAACTAGTTGACAAGATACATATCACTACAAGAGCTAGAGAGGAAGCCATGTTTGCATTGCGAAAGGCACTTTTCATTGCCACCATACATAGAGGCTATTCCGTTGGAGGCACTTTTCGTGTCAGCGTATACCAAGTCTGATTTCTGAACCCCGCGTATACGCACATTTTTGCACGCGTATACGTGGGCTTTGACAGGTACGCATATATATGGGTTTTTAGCACCGCGTATAGACGTGTATTTGATTTTGCACATATACGCGTATCAAATACGCGTATATACGCGATATAAATGGTTGCATATGGGATAAAAGCCCATACATAGGGATTATAAACGATTATACACGGCAAAAAAGCCCACGTACATGATATCATAATTTTGAAACGGATCGCCAACCATATAATACTAGATATGCAACCCAAAAAAATTTATATAAGCCGCCGTGAGATGATATGTGATATGTGTGGTATATAAATACGCGTTCATTCATTCATGTAAGGATGAAGACTGGCAAACAAATGATTTCGTTTAAAGCTATTGATCTTTGGACGTCTATCCCACAAAACCTTAAAGATTTGAATGTGTGCACTTTTTCTACAAATATCAAAAATTTCCTACTCTCAGAGCAATATTCAAAGTAACTTGTCTCTTGAAATTAAGCATTATCTCTCGACTTGTCCATCATACCTCTACTATATTTTACTTTACTACAATTATTATTTTTAACTATCTTCTATGTTTCCAACCTCTTTCTGTTTTCTCACGTGTATCAAATGTAACATCAATAGGTAACATGGGGGCCAACTAGGAAACCGATTGGTTTATTTGGCCACCATGCTCAAGCACTTTTAATTAATA
Source organism: Platygyra sinensis (assembly GCA_019787425.1). Lineage (NCBI taxonomy): Eukaryota > Metazoa > Cnidaria > Anthozoa > Scleractinia > Merulinidae > Platygyra > Platygyra sinensis. The sequence continues at coordinate 26,893 of JAHPZR010008462.1, forward strand.
CAAGAGTAACATCATCAGCAACTACAAATGTCGGTAATTTAAAGTGTCTACATCAAGAGGAAATAAATTGAATTGAATTGAATTTGATGGTTACAGCATCTTTAACAGAGTATTTCTGTATCTTCCCTGGTGATTGTTGCCCATCCAAGAAATCAAGAGTCTCCCTTTTATCCATGACAAAGCAGACTCCATTATGCACACCTCACTCTGTTGTATGATATAACTGAAGTATTTTGTAGTTTCAGACTTCTTATTAGGTGAGACATTGTGGATGTAACACATTATATCTGTGAATTTGTTTAATTGAAATAGACATACTTTATAGTAGTTAAGTTAATATATTGATCATGATCTAGGAACAAGATCACACCGGGCTGACGGGCTCATAAATACGGCCATTTCGAGCAGCGGCTTTTCTATCCAAGATGGCGTCAGGCGCCATTTTTAATTTTACAAATTTATTTAGATTTATTTAAGGGTTCTCTATGAATTGTGGGATATCTGTGGAGTCTGAGAACGAAACAGGAGGCCATTTTGGAAGAGTGGAAATGGAGCTTTCCGTAGCAATGTTTTTGAGAAGAATACGGTAAGTACAAGGCGCAGAATTTTGCTTTTTTATCATGCAATGTGGCATAACCATTGGGATGATGTATTGAGGTAAAAAAAGAGATTATAACATTTCTAGAGGCTATTTTAAAATTTTAAAACGATGGGTTCCTGTGATAGACATTGTATTTGCATATTGTGTTTGCTGAACGTAAATTCATTGTTTTCAGCTTCTGTAAATTGGTACCGCGTGAGCTGAAAGCTTGAATCTGGCTGTGTTGACCAGTGTTGAAGCAGAACCTGGATTAGTACAACTGGAGCGAGCTTTGCTCGTTGCTTTTGAAAATGTCAACGAAGGGTAGGAAGAGAGCAAGAAGCTCCAAGACAATAGCAAAGGAAAAGTTTCCCATCGGGGAACTTGCCCGTAGGCGGAAAGTACTCAAAGAGGAATTCATTTCAAACTGCAAAGTCTACTCGACGGAAAGTTCAAAGCTAAAAAAGCTGAAAAGAAAGGCAAGGAAAAGTAAATTTCTTCATATGTATTATGTTGATAAATAACGATTGATTTTTGCTCATTTCACTGGACGAAAAAACGTATTTTCCAGTATAGCAAATATACGGCAAACCTGCAGCAAATGCCACATTTGATCACATTTACTCAAATTTGCTGTCAGGCAAATGTAAAGTTTGGTCCAATTTTGCCATACATGGCAAAGCTGGTAAATGCCACATTTGCTTAAATTTACCTGGGTTCGTAAAGATAAAGTATAGTTTATGTTTTACTTAGTATTTACATGTATAACAAAGACAACAGTAAAACTAACGTTTTATATGTACTTTGCGCAGAGTGCGAAATGTGATCAAAGTTTCGGTTATAAACAGTTTTACCCCGCTGGTAAATTCGGTCAAAGACTCCTTTTTACGCAAGTTTGGTAAGAATGGCAAATATGGTCAATGCACTCCTTTTGAACATTTTTACTCAGTATGGCAATATACGATCAAAGTTTTGTTTCTGATGTAGTTTGCTCATGGTGATAAATCTAGTCAAACTACCTTTTTTAACACTTATGCTTGGGATGGTAAATGTGGCCAAAGTATCGTTTTTGACGCAATTTGTCAAGGGGCAAATTTGATCAAACTATCATTGTGAATATTTTTTTTGCTAGGACGGCAAATATGATCAAAAATTCATCTCCGCACAATTTTGTAAATGATGGTAAATCTAAAATGCGATTTTTTTAAAAACATTGTTTGTGAAGTAGTTTGCCGGTTGGTAAATGTAACTGGGACGTATTTTGCTCAGGATGGGATGGCTTATGATGCAGACTTGAGACAGTCATGTCATGATCAACTACAATCTCAGTCAACTTCCTTTATTCAACAACTAATTAATTCAAGTTACCTTTCCAACAATGCTCACGTTGTCAAATAAAAAGCAAACAGTTCTCAAACTTAACATGAACTTTCTTATTAAAGTTTTCATCAGCCTCTGCACAGTATCCTTGTAATCTCTTAAAACACTTCTGTACCAGTTACTGATGGATTGTATAAAACTAACCAACTTATTAAATGCTATGAAATGTAGGTATGTAAAAATGAAGAATATGAAAACTAGTTCATTCATGAGTACTTTCAAAAGGTCACTGGTGAAAAGGCCATAGGTTATTTTTTCAACCACACAAATTTTGCATCATATTACTATGCTGCTTTTTTTGTAACTAGTAATAGCCACTATTACTAGTAATAAGTAATCTATCGATGGCGGGATACCCTTGCCTGATTTAAAGCATAGCATTGCATTTCAAAACTGAAAAAGGTCTGATTCTAATCCTTGCTGAAGAGAATCTTGGCTACAAAACAGTTTTGTTCCAAAATCACATGATGTTTTATAACAAGTTGATAAATTATTTGTCTGTTTTGAATGTGGGCATTTCTCTCCTGCTATTTAGGATTTCAAATTTCCTACATGCCATGATGTTCATTTTGAAATGCTTGATGGGAAATGTAACCATCATTGAGTAGCTGGATTTGAATTAAAAATGAAACACTCTACATTTGAATTCATTGAACTTAAAGAGATGTCTATAATATTTAAGACCCTAGGGTCAGTTATGGAGAGCCATTAGGTATACTTTAGACCTTCAACTGTTTTTCAGTCAAGATTCCTTTAAGAAATCAATGTAAACTATTAGCAATTAGCTTCTGTCTTAATTCCTTCCACCACTTCAACTCTCTCCATAAGAATAAATTTTTGGTGCTTACAAATCTATTAATAATCATATAACTAGCAAAAGTATAACAAAAGAGATTGAATTATTTTCATTTTTTTTTTCATTATTATTAAATCTTTTCATAAATTTTTTTATTAAAATATATAGTGTAGACTGTAAAACTCATAAACTTGTTGATAGTGCAAACTCAGGGGCATCATCTGGTGCTGCCCGTGTTGATGGCGGTCCCTGCCTCCTTTCAATTAGCATGCTGGCACCCCTCTGAGACCTTCGCCGTGCATTTTTACGGTCAAGACTGGTCATCATTACATTTAACTCTCTACTCCTCCAAGGGAGAGGCTTAACACAGAGGACTTTCTTTGATGAACTCTCCAAGTCTGAACCTGAGGAGTCGTCTTCCTGGTGATTCAAGCTCTCAGGCTCTGACAGTGACTCCTCTGATGACATGTACTCTACTGTCATACAGACTTTAAATCTATCTTTATCTTCCGCCCTGATGGAAGTGGACTCCCTTAGGGCCTTGGCTCGTTTCAGTCGCTTCTGTTAAAAGAAAATAAACATCAAGAATTAACTTTAAAACAGAGAAGTAAATGAAAAATGTTCAAGTATTGTTCAAGCTTAGTGCATTGTATATGTCAAACCCACAACCTGGCATTATAAATGATTTCAAATAAGACAACAACTAAATAACCATTACTTTAAGGACGTTCGCGCCCAAAAAGTTCCCACGCACAGATTTTTTTAAAACTTTGACTGCAGGTAGAAAATGATAAAATTAGATTAAAAACGTAAAAACAGTCGGGGGTCACCGAACTCGTTTTGAAGATAAGGCGCAGCCCGGACCATAGCATTTCTAGGATTTCCAGTCATTCGAGGCGATTCTGGCCGGATTCATTACTATCGGCATATATTTAAGTTGAAGAATCATATCTAAGTTATATGTGCTTAAAACAGCATATATAGGCCTATTTGATAGATCTTTGCTACATATGTCATTAAATCAGCTAGAATTAGCCTTAAAAATTACAACTTCTAAGTTACACACACCTGTATCCACGAACCTATTCGGCCCTATTTGAATAGTATATGAGAAATAATTAAAACTTCTCACGTACAGATTTTTTTTGTTTTTTAGTATAATGGAAAGAATCAGAAAAGAAAGTGATCTGCCGAAAAAAAAGTGGGGGTCACCGAGCATCCAACAAAAATATTCGCACACAAAGTTAACGCAAAGGTCATCAGCCCTATATTTTGTTGAGTTTTTGAATCCGTGCGCGCGCTTAAAAATGACGTGGCACGCGCGTGACCAATGAATAGCGTGCGCACTAGAGGTGCGCAGTAGCAATGGGCGCGAACGTCCTTAAGTGGTTGGTAAGAAACAACTGTTATCTATCACAAGAATAACCATTTCAACAATGACAATGCACTCTATCAAAAGTTTATTTGTTCCACTTATGTCACACTTATTTATTAAGTATTTCATACATGTACAGGTGGGATGATAGCAATATTGTAGGAAGGGAAAATTGATATTGATATAGGCACTGTTACCACCTTAAGATAAATGTGTGGAAGTTTTATTCTTACTCTTATTATCACTGTAAATCAATTCATATTATTGATCTTTTCTATATGTCATTCATGTGAAGTTCTCACATGGACAAGGTACTTTGAGTTAACTGCAGTGTGTTAAACATGATTTATTTACCGTATTTTTCCTGCTCCTCTTCCTCTGTTCCTGTAGCACCTGTTTCTCTTTATTTTGTTTTCTGTTGTGCTCCTGCCTCTTTTTAGTTCTGTAATGAACTCTCATGGCAGCTAGAGAAAAAGAATATACAAAGAATTGTAAGTAAACACTGACACTGTATTGTTCAAAATATGGTTTATAGATAACTATCCATGTGCTGTTATATGTAATAACCAGCTAGCATTTCAGTAAACTAAATAAGTCCCTTGTTTCTATAAACCACCCATCAGTGATCCTTGAAATCAATATGCCTCTTCCCCTTTTTGGGAGTAATGAACTAGAGCATGCCCATCTCATGGCTTTCAAGTTTAAAAAAACATGCATATACATGCATAAAATTTAATACACTACATACCCTTTATAATATTTGTAGGAGTTACTGCATCCATACTTTTCACCCCATTTACAACTGCAGAATTTACTAGGCTGTTACATGGATCTGAAAAGCTGAAGCATACAAGAAATATTGATCATCTATGCAGTGCATGAATCATTTTACTCTTTAGACCTACAGTTACTTTATTGGTTCGAACTACATATATCTTTCTTGAACATACTGCTGACGCCATTAAAAAACATGATCATTGGAGCAATACTGTCTAATTTTTAAAAAATGTATGTACAGCTGTACATCAATTACATATAAATTTTAACATAGTTTTGTGTCTTTAACAAGCCACATTGTTGAAACCACATTGTCTACTAGGCAGTTTCCGATGTTGCTGAAACATACATTTTATTTCTCACAGCTTTTATCATGGGTCATGTCATAATGGACACTGCACTTCTCTGTCAGTACACATCAACTCTTGCTGGCCAAACCAAAGCATACATGCATGGTCTAACTCAAAAAGAGATGAATAAATTACCAGTTGTGTGCCCTTTTCATTGCATCCTTGCTGCATTGCCAATTAATTAATTACATAGATGTTTATGTGGACTTAATCTCTATTATGGCTATTATGGCCCGCTGCGTCCATCCCTCCATACCACATATTTTTGGTTTGAATGTGACACAGAAGCCTTACTTTCTTGTGTCATACTTTTATGGTATCAGAAGTTCTTCTTGCACTTTGTATCGTGCGCTGTACAGCAAATCCTTGTCCCTTACAGCTCACTCCTTTGGAAAGATTATGTTAAACCTTTGTCAGGCATTGCATTATCTGCACTCAAAGCAGTTACTCCATCGCGATATAAAGAGTGACAATATTCTTCTAACAGATTTTAACAGTGAATATCATCCAATGCTCATTGACTTTGGAAAGTCCATTCAAATTTCTGAGGCTCCTTCAAAAAGGAAGTCCTTGACTCTTCTTGAGCAAGATGAATACCGAAAGAAGCACCGACACATTGCCCCAGAAGTAGTTCTTGGTCATCCACCATCCTTTCTTTCTGACATATTTTCGTTTGGTGTAGTTATGTCTGATGTCAGCAATAGAGTTAAGACTGAAAGTTGCTTCCTTGATGCACAAAAGAAGTGTTTAGAAAAAGATCCAAAGTTAAGGTGCCCTATGTCATATCTTTTGAGTCAGCTTCAAAGTAATGTAGCCTTTTACCAGAAATAAGAACAATTGAGATCTTTTTGCAGCTGTTTTGTTTGTCATTTTTTCAGATGGAGTAATTCCTTCTTTCATAAGGATTCTTGCAAGTTCTGCACACCCACATTTCTTGGGAGGAAAATTTGATTACATTTGAGTTGAAAAAGGGACATAATGACAATTTCTTTCATTTAAAACTTTTCTTGTTTTCTTTGAAATTTCTCTGATTCAGAATTTTTCTTGTTTTCTTGTTTTCTTGGTCTGCATGTTTGAGTCATGACATAGCATGTGCATATGGTAGGACTGAAATGATTGAATGTTGTTCCATAAGCATGCAGACAAACAGTTTTTGACTCTCCTTAAAGGAACTTATTTTCTAATACAAGTTTAAGAAACAGTTTTAAAATTTTCTTTTGACAGAAGTTTACACTTTATATACAATACAAGGTGATTGAAGATAACCAAGTTTAAGACATTAGGGATCAAATGTATCAGGGCTGAATTGGAAGGAAGGATTTTTCTCACATCCAGGTGTTCAGTTCAGTGATCACCCTTTGTCTTCATCACTGACTGTGAAGTACTCTTAAATGATGTAAAGGCACTAAATGGATACAGTTTAATACAGAACAATATGACTACTGGACCTTTGTCCAGTAGCTGTTTGGTTTCTCATTGTCATAATACACATAGTTTTGGGTGGGGGAGGATAAGCTGGCTTAAAACAATAAGCAAATCATCCACAAGGCTTCCATAAGGGCCTTTCTATCTTAGAGTGTTTGATAGGACCTTTAATCAATTTGCACAATTCCGTCTACTGAGAAATAAGGTCTTATACAAGTGCAGCTTTGTTTGAGTGACAACTTTATAGCAAAGATAAGAAATGAGTCACTTCTACATGGTTATCTACATGACCAAAGGGCAAATATAAGTAACAGATTTACATTGCACTGTATCGCTGAAAATAATTTCTTCTTTTGGTTCATGTTGTGGGGGAGGATGTAAAAGTTAAGAGGGTGGGCTGAATACACAAAGGTGCTGGCTTGCATATTATCAACATATCTTGGAATATCATTAATTTGTTTACTGATATTTTGGTGATAATAGAATGACAACATCTAGAAATAATTTTTATTACATTGTGCATGTCAAATATCAAAGAATATCTATCAAATCATGATAATATTATGGAAAAGTATTTTTCAGAATAGCAAGGTATCAAATATGTCATGTATCACTCATTCTGAAATCTCAGTCGAGTGGTTTTATCATGAATTATAACATAGATAGGACCCTGCGTGCGCTCTGATTGGTCAAAAACCTATGTTTTATCAGAGTATAAAACATAGAAAAAGCGTGTTTTATTGTTTTGCGCACATAAAATTTGTATCATAAAGCAAATGAAGAAGCCTACGCCATGTATTACACTTTGATAAAACACTCCAGTCTTTGAGAACAATCGAGAAATGTAGAAAACACTCGCCTGCGGCTCGTGCTTTCTACATTTCCCTCATGTTCTCAAATGCCTGTCGTGTTTTATCACAGTGTAATACATGGCTTAGGCTTCTTTATTTGTTAAACAATAAAGAACAGACACTGACAAAAAAAATTGTTTTCTTGCGGTTAGCTTTTATTGGTTGTCAAGGGCCAGCATTGTATTGTATCATGATATATCACTATATCACAGGGAAAAGAACACATTCATATTTAATTGTATATTCTGATATCATGATTGACCACTTTCACAGGGGAATAAAGCATTCTTACCTAATCATACAATGTCTTTTTTGATAATATGATTTATTACTACAAGGAGAAAACTTTTTTAAATATCCTGCTAACATCATGACTTATCAATATATCACAGGGAAGAAGTAAGAAATTCTTTCTGAATTAAATACTCTGATTATTTCATGCTTGTACATGATACAAACCTAATATGGAATATCAAAACAAACATTTCCTGAGAAAACCAGTGATAAATCATGGCATTATCAACATCCCTTACAAGAAACACCAGATATTTAAGAAATAGAAAACATGTACAGTGTTTCTATCGAGTTATAGAAGCATGAGTGGAAGTTTGGGAGATCGAAAAATTCTGTGGGAACATGAGCTGCAGGCGAGAGTTTCCACAGTTTTTTCGAGTTCTCCCAATTTTTCATGAGTGTTTCTATAACTCGATAGAAACACAGACTACATGTTTTCTATTTCTTTAAGAGAACACCCCGACAAGAAAAGGGAAAACAACCTGATAACTGTGATTATCAAAATGTAAATTCTCTTTGCTCGAGCAATCATTATGTCAACAGCTTGTGCTAGTTCTGTCTCCATCAAGTTATAGAAACACTATTTTTAACTAATCAGTGTGTGCATTTTCTTAGGACTGTTTTTCTACTTCAAGATATGTCACAAGTGAGAATTGGTCATGATATAGTGCTAATATGCAAAATGTTACACTTCACCTTTTACAAATATTATTTTATCAAAATTGTAATCCCTTTATGTAAAATAATGTACCTTTCTTTTTTACATCAAAAGAGCAAAAACTATTTCTTTGAGGGCTTTGGATTCCTCTAAGGTTATACAAAAGGCTTTGCACAGAATTAACTTTATGCATACCAGTCAACAGAGCGCGAAGAGGTGAGGTGATACCAGTCACAATTCAAATGTGACTAAATGATGATACTTTTTTGTTTGTTTTAGTATTCACTAGAGGGTTTTCAAAATGTGGTCATTTTTAGGAATCCCTCTGCAAAGATGCAGTCATCTTTTGGCAGTCAGTGAAAACTATGCAGACAAAAACTACTATCAATAACATCTGAAAAACAAACGGGACAAAATTACCGAATTGACTCGGTGTTAGATTGCAAGTACTGTATATTCATGCAAAATTCTCAGAAAAAGCAAAGCAAGTGCGAAAAAAATTCTTTTTCCTGCAAATAAGAATAAATTTTATATTTTTGTACTGTTCAGGCGATTATTTACATACGAGAATTGCATTGTTTTTACCCAGATTTGCCCTTGCAGTGAAAATCTAATTTTGGTTTGGTGGGCAAATCTATAGCAAATTTGTGTGAAAGTTATAGATTTGCCTTCATTTCAAAACTGAGGCAAATCAGAAGTCAAATGTCAGATTTATATCCTATTTGCACACATATTCAACTGAAGCAAATCTCATTGTTTGTGTCCTCTTTGCATCAAGGTGCAAATACGTGTCAAATTTAGAGCATTATATTTGCATCAGATTTGCTCTAGTTTTCAAGTTGAGTAAATCCATCTTTTCGTCCAGTGTTTGTTTGATAAATGGTGACGGTGTTGATTATATAAATTATATAGTGTTTATTATTTTGTACTGTAGATATTAAGTTGGGAACTGTAAAAATAAACACGAAAAGTTGTGATCCAAAATGTGCCTCAGCTTTACTGAATTCAGTATCTTTTGTGTTATTTCTTAAGTTGCAAATTGTTTAAATTTCAGCACAATCTCATACATTGATGCATGAATTTTCTGACTCAAGTTCAGGATTTTGCTATTCTATTTATCTTGGTGTTGGACAAAACACTGACCCCTAGTCCGTGGACTACCCCAATGGACTACCCCTAAAAATAATATACCAAATGAGTACCATGCAAAATTGTAAGATGCTAGACCTTGCTTTTCTTTGTTCTGGAACCACTGAACACAAAATAGACAACTAAATTCTTTCTTGGATAATATTAATACATGTATGACTTAAGTTGGCCAAGTTAAGTGTATTGTTTACAATGTTCCAGCTTCAGGATAGCCTGACAGTTAATAACTCATTATTCTGATGTCTACAATCAAATAATTAGCAATTATTGAATGAGGCAGAGTAGGATATGAAGAATTCTGCAGATCAAGAAGGGTGAATATCCCTTGGACCTGCCACTGCAAGTGGCTTCAGTTCTACTAAATTATTTTACACCAGCAACCAGTGTTTTGTCTAATGCATTGTAAACATTTCAGATTCAGGCTGTTTGCTTGCAAATTATTTTGGAACAACTAAAGACTATTAATATTTATATGGAAAGGATCTGAATGTTCTGACTACCTTAACTTGTCAATTCATCATGGTTCCTGGAAGGGGTACTATTCAGCCTTTACTCTAATCTCCTGTCATGTCATCTTTTAGCTAAAGCATGTGTAATGGCTGACTGAATGGCAAGGAATAAAACTGAGAATCCCTCTGACATTTACATTTAACATCATCATCATCATTTTATTTCTTACTAAACATCCACATTGTACAGTTGGACAGACCCGCGGATAGCTATACTAGTCTAGGCGGGCCAGTCGATGAATAGTTACAAAATATTATTATTATTTTTATTATTATTATTACTTTAATTATTAAAAAAATTATTATTATTATTATTATTAGTAGTAGCATTATTATTATTATTATTACTATTATTATTATTACACTAATTTTAATATAACTATGGAAAGCAGAGAAAAATAAAATGTTGAGGAAAAAAGCGAGTAAGATAAAAAGAAAAAGTGGAAAAAGTATTTTATTTAATAGATAATATTTCTGTTTTGTTTGCTTGATTGTTTGTTGGTTTGTTCACTAATGTGCTATTCCTAAATCAAATATCAGACTGAGTTCCTCACCCACACTTCAATTGTTTTTAAAGTGATTATGTTCACTTCAGACTGATAACATCCATTGATAATGGTTTGAGTTTACACTTTTCGTACCATTTTGTGTTCAGCAGTTGTTTATTTAGAGTACAATTACTCAAAATGGTGGCTAGAGGCTGTACAGGATAAACATAACCGGAAGTTATATGTGTAATTTAAGTACACCAGCAGCTAAGAGCATCAAATGGTACTCATTTGGAATATTATTTTTAGGGGTAGTCAGTGTTTTGTCCAGGACCATTTATCTTAGGGTAGAAAATCTAGGACTGTGGATTAATTTAACTATCCGGTAAATTTTTCATAGGTTGAAAGAATCCAGAATGATGTGGAGTTAGTGAAAAAAAGAGTAATTGAGACTGACATCGTAAGAAAAAGAAAACTTCTGAAAAGACGAAGGTTTCCAACCTCCATATCAGAAGCCAGTTCTGAAGAATATGCAGTTCCTGTTGCAAAAAGAACTTGCCAAAGATGTACAAGGGAGACCATCAATGCCTGTAATGAAATCCATGGTGGTACCAGGGAGAATAAAAGTCCAATACTGGATGCTTTGTGGTTGACTTTAGTTAAGGAGGCCACACCATTTCAGTTGGGAAAATACTTTTCCTTATCTAAGAAAGTAATGAGGAAAGTTGTACCTAAGGTAGTGAAAGAAAGTATTCCAACTTTTGAGAATAGCTTTGACAATAAAGTTAGAAGCCTAAGAGTATTGTACAGCAAGGGGTTGTTGAGTAAGGAGAAATATAAAAGTATTAGGCTCAATCTTTCCATGAATACTCGCAAAAGTGGCAAGAAACTGGAAAGCTTAAAGTTCATGTCAAGTGTCCGCTTGCCGAAGATCTTGCCCTATGAGAAATTGATAGCTTTTGTCAAAAGCATTGATGTTGGAAATGTTAATAATTTCAAAGATTTTTGCTATGATTTGGATGCAGATGAAGTTGTGGAAGGGTCATATAGAGAGCTACAACCATTTCTGTTGCAGCTTGCTGAAATGTATGTTTGCTTGGATAAGACTAGTCCAGCCCTGTGTCATTTTGGATCTGAACCGTATCACTTGAGAGTAGCTTTAGGTGCCGATGGGGCCCCCTTCGGCAAAGATGATGAAGCCACTTCTTGGCTTGTATCATTCCTCAATGTAGGTCAGCAAATTGCAAGTGAAACTGACAACTTTATTCTTGCAGGAGCAAATTGTAGTGAATCTCACCTCTCAATGAAGCGCTATGCACAAAAGCTTGTTTCAGATGTGGGTAACATAGAGGGTAAGACTTTTTACCTGCCAGTTAGCGAAGCTCAGTTCAGCTAAGTTTACTTTCGAGTTAATCCCCTCTGACATGAAGTGGGCCTCCACATTTAGTGGAGAACTATCAAACTCAGCATTTTACTTTTCTCCATTTGGCAATGTTAACAGTGACAACAAGTCCATAGTTAATGCTAGTTTGGGTCAATCTGAACAATACCTATGGAAGCCATGGGTGTATGAGGAAAGGCTTCAGGTAGCAACAAAGGTTGAAGCAAAAAGGAAAGAGTTGGGTCAAACAAGACTTGCTGAGTCTACAAAAAGAACTAAGTTGTTGGATTATATAAGAAGTCTAAATTCCCGACAAGAAACTACTCCCCTTTTGGGTCCCCTGGTTGACAAGATTTTTGCCGAGCCTCTGCATAATTCAAATAATGCATGTCAGCAATTACATGAGCTTATGCTTGTCCATGCTAATGACAAAAGCAAGCTCGCACCCAATTGTACTAACCCAGTTAGGGATGTACCCGGATGTGCTTTGGCCTCCCATCTTACCACTTTGAAAGAAATTGGGGCTAGTAGATTGTATAAGAAGGTAAAAAAGTGGTGCTCCCAGGGACGGAAGAGATCCCTTTCCTATCGATTTACAGGGAAAGAGACAAAAAAGTTCTGCCACAATTTCATGTCTATATTAAAGGCAATTTCGCGTGAGGACGACAGTCCTCAGCAACAACTCCAAATTTGCACGTTTGCCTTCATTGGCCTTCAGCTAAGAGATGCTATCAGCCGGTTTAGTCGTGTCACAATAACTGAGGGTGTCTTGCAGGAAATCAAAGACTCTTGCAAGCGGTATTTCAATGCCTGCTCTCTCCTGTTAGACTCTGTAACACCGACAGTTTGGACAATCGGTCATGCCATCCCTTACCACACAGACCTCCTGTATAGGAAACTTGGCTTAGGGTTAGGTATTAATACCATGCAAGGGAGGGAGGCTAAACACGTGCGCATCGGCCAGTATGCAAAGCATGCAACCTTGTCAACAAGGTGGAACCTTGTTTTTAGGCATGATTTCATCACAACTGTTTGGTTAAGGCAATATGACCCTGCAAGTTTTCACTACCACAAGAGCACAGATGTGTATGTTCCTAAAAAGATTGAGCAACCAAATGTTTGCTACTGTGGCTTAGACAAGGAATGCAGTGCTGAAAAATGTTCACTGTGTTCATCTGAGATTTACAAGAGTGTAGAAAGGAGTGCTGAAACAGGGGCTTTAGACCCATATATTTGCAATCTTCTTAGTGTCACAAGCTGAACATAAAGGTACAGTGACTAACCCAACAACAGTTTGGGACATTTACAGCCAAACACCTAACCAAGGCCACCGACCAAAAGTCTTAACAAATTTCCTGAGTCCCATAAAATTAAAAAATGGTCAAATTGAGTGCAATTATCTCGATTAAAAAGTTCAGATCAATTCTTTATAGAGTTTGAAAAGAGCAATTTTTTTTTATATAATTGTGTCAGGTTGGCCTTAGTTGGAGTAGCTGCTCTGTTAACAGTTTTGTTGTTGCTAAGTGAAGCTATATTGTTGTTAACTTGCTCAAATATTTTGGGGTTATATTCAAAGTGCTTTGGGTGCATGTTTTCCTCCAGCAACCCATTTTAAAAGCTCTTGAGTTCAAAAATAATACCTAGATGTTGTTGTAGCACTTAAAATTGATAAGCTTTCGGAATAGTCTCAAATACGAATACATGTTCTAGATAAGGGGAAAGAGCCACAAACCATTGGTGGCACATATCCCTGTTGGTAACAATATTCTATCTGATTCATTCATCTTGAAATTTTACATAATGAAACTTATCAAACAGCTGATTATGCTTATGTGCTGTACTTTACATGGTTTCAAAAAGAGTTATTTGAATAAAATAATTTCAAATGTGTATCCATGTGCTGTATTTTACATGGGTCTTAAGAGTTACTTGAATAAAACAATTTCAACTATGTGTTCCTGAACTGTACTTTACATGGTTTCAGTTAATTAAACTCAACAAATGATTGATGATAAGGATTGAATACTTAAATAACCAGCAAACAGTTTCTTCCATTTAGCTGACATAATTATGGAATGCTCATTACTTTTGCCACTGTTTCTTCCGGATCTGGGGTACTGTTATTCTTTATGCTAGGGAGTGCTGAGGAACTCCCAGTCTATTGTAATGTCCATACCTGAGGCTGATTTTCATAATTTCAGAGTTTTTTGAATATGTAAACTTAGCGGATAGTCACCAGTGACAATCACCTGGCTAAAGGAACCATCTTTTTCTTTTTTAAGGAAGATATCGCTCTCATGGATTGTTTCTTTTCGATATTTATTTACCAGTGAGAGAAAGAGACTCTTCATCTTTCCCATATCTGTGATGTGTATTTCATGGACAGCACGTGTGTTCCTGACAACCACACCACCAGCAACAGGAGCTAAAGCGACAACCTTGAAACAGTCAAACACCTCCAATGCTAAATTCCATGAAAAATTGACAGTCCATGGCCGGGACGCATGCGTTTTTCACTTCATTTTTCTCAGCATTCTGATGTGCCAAAAAGCAACAATCCTTGCCAACATTCTTGCGGGTTGAGCTAAATGAAATTTGAACGCCCTTTCACTGTCCAACATGTGTTTCTTGATAACTGCTCTACACAACACTAAAAGCTCGCCCCCAATTTCTGTTGCTAAACCTTTGTCTTCACTAGAATTCTTGTAATCATTCACAGCTTCGTGGACTTTTACTAAAAGGGCCGCCATATTGAAAGCACCATTTCTATAGGGATCGCTGACCAGTTTGTTACGGGCTCACTGTTATCGAGATGGCGTGATTTGGCAAGCTGCCAGCCCGGCGTGGATCTGCTAAAAGCGTCCACTCCTCGCTTTAATTTGAAATTGAATGATGAGCTGACCAATTTTAGTGAGAGTACATGATGCCAGGTTTCTTGCACAAGTGACTTCATTACCTTTTTAATAAGTTTTGTGGGATTACCTTCAATGTTATAACTGCAAACAATGGAATTGAATGCAGCTTTCATAACTGAGGAATGTGGCTCGCCTTTTGATGCATATTTGGCAAGGTATTCTGGAATTCCATGGCATAATCACTGAGAATAGCTGTAGTAGCACCATGTAAATATGCTCTTGGGGATGTGATAAAATATTTTGCTGGTCAGTGGTACACCTTCACTAAACTACAAAATGCCAGCAATAGTGTGTGCATTGCATACTGGGACTGTTTAGGGGCAGTGCCTTCAGTGCCCACTTAGTTCTTTCCTCAGGAGTTCTGTAGAAGCTAAACAAAACTCAATAAAGTATATTTGAGGGAAGTGAATACACCAAAGAAACAAACCATGGGGTCGCTGTAAATTTAACATGCAGAAATTCAGGGTGCAAAATTACTGTTTGCTTTTAAAACCTAAAATTCTCAACAAAAGGCAATGAAATGAAGTTTGATAGCAGTAGATTTTCATTCAAGATGAGGCAAAAAAACTTATCTAAAGGCACAAAAATGTTTCCACGGATGTGCTTCACTGCATGACTGCATGTTCGAATTAATTATTCAGTTATTTTATCAGCTGTGGCTTTGGTAATCATGCTAAAAGGTGAATTGAACTTCAAACTAATCCTGTACATCATTTTTGTTTTCTAAAGTCCAGGTAGCTGCTCTGCATTCAAAACTTACTTGAAAGTGCGCCCATCATCTTGTTTTTGCTGCAGTTAAAGAAAGGACAAATTATTCACCAGAATGGTTTGAGGACTCCGTCCAGCTTGATCTTCCATTCTGAGACTACCTTAACATTGATTTATGTTTTTCCTTTTCATTTTAAGTGCCAAAGAAGTAATTTCTGCATTTTAGGAATGAAAACAAGACCCTGAAAGTTTGTAGATTTGACCTGCAATGTGCCTTGATTACTTGTGCTTTTTGAGAATATAATTTTAAGCCAAAAAGCCGTCTTTCTAGGAATGCTAAAGTCATCTAAAAATATGCTCAGAAAGTCAATTCTCTTAGGTTCATTTGTCCTTAACAACAACAAAGGAATAGGAGAACCAAAAAGTCTTTGGGGAGGGTAGGAAAGGCAGTTGTCATTATGCACTTTTTTAAGGCCAGTTACAGCCGGCACAGGAAATTGGGGGTGGGTTTTCACATGGCCGGTTAAGGCCAGTAGAGGATTCAATGTGTTAAGAAGTCTTTTATCTTAAGTAACACTTCGGCTTAGAAGGAAAGAGATATCGGCAATGGAATGCGCAGAATGGCATCGAGTAACCGCAGCATAATTGGCTTATTCAATTAAATATGATGATTTGATTGGTTAGAATGATTTTTCTTCATATTTTTTAGGGAAAAAGCCAATTGCATGTCCAAAACCTCCAAATATGGTAACTTTGTGTTCCAAGCTATTGTTTCTTCGTTTTTTGGGAGATTCCTATGTGAGCGAGAAAAGATAAGGGGTTCGAGAGATCACGTGTCTTATTTCATAGCGCAGCCGCCATCTTGGTTATACTTGCATCTTGTATGGATTCGTTATTTCAAGTGGATTTCCTCGCTTGTTATTGTAGATAAATTGTAACTAAGTTTTTATATAGTATCAAAGAGTGTGTACAGTTTATTTTTATTGGCCTTCGGCACTTTATTGTCATTCACAATGCTGTTTCAAGCGTATTGTTGTTGTCCTCATCACGATGAATGGAAACATGGGAATGTCAAAGGGGAGCAACTACGCCAGGGGAGCAACTACGCCAGTGCAGCTGCCAAGAAGCAAAAGTCTTGAACCCAATTGCTACTGAGGACCCAAAGAATAAGGAGAAAAAAAGAAAAATTTGTGTTTCTTGCCATTCTAGGCTGGAAGTTGAAGCCAAGTGCCAAAAATTAGAGGTAAGCCGGTTCACATGTTTATACTTCAGCTATTTGTTGAGTAAACTTATCTTCAAAAAAGCTTTGCATTTACATGTAACTAAGTCCTGTATAGAGTAAGATAGTCTATTATTTAAGTTTTGTCGAGCAAGGCAATCTGTAAGTATTTTGTAATTGTCAGGCTTAGGTTTATTCCATTCAAATGTTAGCTGCTTGCATTGACATGAATTGTTATACATGTCACACAGGTGCGAATTTTCATAAGTAAGCTAAAGCTAAACATATTTTGCGAGCTCCCAACAGAACCCCCAAAGTCATTTGAATGTATCTTAAAGGGAATAGATTAAAAAAGGTAGATCTGGTCATATAATAATAATTGCTATTTTGTAATGTAAAATGCACATGCTTTGGCAATGTTTATGCCATTTGTTTCTCAACTGAGTTGTGTTACATTATTGTTTGCTTATGTTGCCAAGATACAATATTGGGTCAATTTTTCATAATTAATTTTCATGGTAAATGACCCATTACATGTTTGAACAGGGCATAATATGATGCAGACATTCCTTGATCAGAAGTGCTACTATTTTATGGTTAGGAGCTCCATGATTTCTTTTACCATAAGTAATCATGTCCACAGCCACTGGTTCTTGTATTATATGCCTTTGTTTGATCTTGTGCCATTCTTTCTTCGTTTAGGAAATTTGCACAAGGGTGCAGACCTCACCTAAAGGAGTGTTAACTTCAACCTCATGTGACACCCCAAATGCTTGCTGTCTGGGAGGTGAGCTTGATGAAAGTGAGAACCTCTTAGAACCCGCACCTGAACTAATGACGCAAATCTTGACCTCCTGTGTCCACCTCGCATGACAAAGGCACTCAAAAACCTCCGGTATGAAAGGCCCCTTACAAGGACTTGTCAGACCAGTCAAAAAGACCTCTCAGGGCTGACATCATTGAATTATTGAGAGGTGAAGCCATGAAAACTTTTCATTTTGTACCAGAAGATCTGACCAAATTTATGGATAAGTCACTTAAAAACAAGAATTTTTGTTTGGCATTTGGGCCTGTCCAAGACTTTTCAACAAATCCTACAATGCAGTGTCTCATCAAGGAATACCAAGCTTGTTTGGACAAATAAAAGAAACAAGAAGTGAGAAGGAGATTATTGAAACAAACAAGCAAGGTTTGCATTGGCAATTCACTGAATTATTCGCGTGCGACTCTCACAGGTGAGAAAACACCAGAACACTTCAGGATAACTGCTGCCAATTCCAATGGCAGGCTGACCTGCTATGCAGATGAGAAGCGAAGAATATTGTCAATTGTGCCAATGGATTATCAATACAGTGTGTTGCAGGATTTGTTTAACTGTTTGTCAAAGACAATAGCAGCTGCTAAGGTCCACTGCATTTTGTTTGGTCGTGGTGGAACCCTTCCAGCTAAATTCAAGTTTAGGAGACAGTGTGTCAGTCCTGACATACTGATGGAACTCTCTGAATTTTTCAACAGAGAAAGTGTCTCAAGGCCTTCCTGTAGAAGTGTTATGATTGATGGCCAGGAAACACCTGTCAGGTACTGCAAGGACAGTATTAAGGAACTTATCAACCAGTACTTGCTTGAATATCCCAATGGTGTAAAACGCACCTACATTTACACCCACCTTCCATCCAACTTTCGTTACAACACAATGCTGGCAGGGTTTTCCAACCTGTGTGATGAGTTTGATTACTCAAATTCTGAGAAGTTTATGTCCTTCCTTACCAGTGTAGAAAGAGCAACAACTGTTTCTGTTAAAGATTTTAAGGACAAAGTTTTACAGTACCAGTGCTTTATGAAGACCTAATATGCCCATCAAGTGCAGAGGCATTCACTATGCTTAGAACTCTGCATGAATAATGCATTTGCCTCTTGCTCGCAGCCACATGACAGATTTTGCCCCAATTCATGTGTGGTCTGATATTTGCAAGCAACTATGCACACTGCTGTCCAGTGTCACAAGTGCTAGTGAAAGAGAAAGCCTGACAAAGCAACACTTTTAAGCATAATCTTAAAACTTATCTTTTTAAACGTTATTTTAATGAATGATTATGTTTAATTAGTATTTTTAACTTTTTTACCTTGATTGTAAAGCGCCTTAGGGCTTTTGGATAGGGCGCTATAAAAATTCTCATTGATTATTATTATTATTATTATTATTATTATTATTATTATTATGAGGTCATGAAGGTTCACACTCAATAGGTGGCACATCTACTACACACATGAAACCAAGGTGATTACTATAAATACATTCTCGATAACTTGCAACTGGGCGAGGCTGTTGTAATCGTTGATTACAAAATTAAATTGGAGTTAGGAGTGAGGACAAGAGAAATCCAGAGAGACTGGTGTGGGAAGCGCGAAATTTCCCTACGTGGTTTCCTTGCCGTTGCCCAAGTGAGTGAAACTGAAGAAGAACAGAAGTAATTGACCTCTGGAGTGAGGACACCAAACAGGATGCTTGGTTCAGCTAGAGTGCCATGGATGCTGGCTTTCGCTGGTTGGAAAAGGAGTTTCCTAGCCTTCGAGTATATTTATTTTCTGGTAAGCAGTCAACTCAGTTGTCATATTACTGTTAGAAATCGAAAGCAGCTGTTGTGTAAAAGGCTTAAGTTTGTATTTCATTTGAACATTACATGCAAAAGGATCTATATAAATTGTAAAACAAACTACTGATTAATTATTCGATATTATAGCAATTTTGAGCCATAGTTTCAAGGATTGACACAATTTGGAATGGCATATCTCTAGGGATTATCAGACAGAATCTCCTTTCTAGTATCGATAGGATTTTGTATCATCGTTCTATGATGGTAAACTTGTGACATATCAAATTATCTTCCAGTTTAGTTGTATTTTCATTTTGTCATGATTGCTACTGACATTGTGGGGTGAAATGCTATTGTTTTATTTTTCTTTTCTGCTTATTGAAAAGGGTTAACCAAAATAATGTGGCTAAAAGTTCCTCATAAATTATTTGTCCTATTGTAAATTACTTGTAATTTATTTAAAATGGCATAAGACTAATGAAGTATGCTTGTTTCCATTGTTTTAAGCAGTCAACAACTATGATTTCCCAATGTTTATTGTACAGAATATTATCTTTCATTGTAATTTTCAACATTTTTGGCAGTCAAGTACTCTTATTCACAAGGCATCAGAGAAGCCGGGAACATTCAAAGATATCTCGCTCTTTGGGAGCTTTGAATTTCCAACTTCTGGCCCGAACACTGGAGGAGTTATAGCTCGTTCTCTGGCAGGCATTGGAAAAGAATCTAAAAATGAAACAGCAGCTAAAAAGTCTAGCCAACTGCAGAAGTCCTCTCATAGGTGCAACTGGTGCTGTGATGTCCAAAGAAATTCCAAATCTTCAGGGAACACCTGGTACCAGTAGGAGTGGGAAAGGCAGTCAGGAGGTACAGTACTACTCAAAGGTAAGTTACCACCTCTCGTGTCATTTCTCGAGAGACGGGTCTCGTTTCTCTTGAGATGTTTCTCGTTTCTCTCAAGAATCACTGAAGCATTTAGTATGGCATATATTATGCGTAAGTAACCGGTTTTGTGTAACAATTGTTGCTCTGCAGTTCACTGGCAAATCAATGGGACTGAGTAACAGAAGATACATGTATGCATTGATGCATTGATCATTTGCTCGATTCATATCGAACAAACATCGAACGTACGAAGTGATAATTATTAGGCACCGAATTTGCGTCATCTGACAACATGATTGTTTTTAACAACAATTTGCGAAGGAAAGGAAATAATTTATAGAAATAGCCAAGTAAGGTTTAAGATCTCCATAAACTACAAGAAGAGTTACATGCGTTTTACATTATAATTCATGCGATCACACATGGGCTCAAACTGTTGATTTTGCGAATCTTGCTCAGTGCGGATGAACCCGGGAATGAACTGCACCCTCAAAATTTTTCAATCTTGATACTGTAGCTATTTTCATTATCTCGGAATGCAGTTGCCTACATTTATATGCTCTGGAATAACCACTAACACGAACATTTAATTTTGTGCAGAAGAATAAAAGCATAAAAGCATCTCAGAAATTGTTGGAAAAACCAAATCCTCGGTTCTATATGGTACAAACTGTTCATTGAAATGCCAAAATACTATATCTTTGAAGACAGGAGTTTTTATCAAGGTTTCCGAGATGCACCGTTTGCATAAGTTTTCATTTTTTCTACCAGGGAAAGTTTTGTCTGTCAGCACGCGTCGATGAGTCGCTAACCTAAATGAACTTTATTCTTCTCAGAAACGTCAACGCAAACACTATAAATTTCCCCGGTTCTATTTAACATGAATCGTTCATCCTAACGCTGAAATGCTATATCTTTGAAGACAGAAATTTCTAATAAGGTTTATGTGATGCAATGATTGTAATGATTTTGCAAGGGAAAGTTCTGTCTAGCGGCATGTGTTGACCAGTCGATTACGCAATTCGCAGCAAAAGAACTTTTGTTTTGCAAAGCGTCATGGCAAAAACATTGCTGGTTCTATTTGCCATAAAGCTTGTGTTTTGTACACAAGTATATGTTACTAAACTGATGAAACTAGTTATAAACCGACAAAAAAGCCAAAAGCCTTATATCTGTTTTAATCTGTAAAGTTCTTTTGAGCCACTATTCACACGTTGCTTAGCACGTGACCAAAATCTTCCCACTGTCAGCAATAAAAACTAACGTTTGTGAACGAAAATTTTCACCAACAATGACTAAACATGGTTTAGACTTTTTGTGGCTTACACTTAGAACTTAATATTAAAAAACTTCCCAAGACCTCTGTGTTATGGTAGCCGTATATGTTGGAAGGTCAACAATTTATTTGTGCGTCGTTATGGGCGAGAATCGACGTCTTCGGCTGTATTTGTTTACATTTTGACAGATATCAACAGATATAAATAATTTGTAGAACATGTAAACAGTAGCTCATGTTGATTAAAGCATTCGAAGTAAAGTTTCATCACATCCGTTCATTGCTTTTGCCCATTCAAGCGGATACCATCATCCGATCGAAACATTTCTAAGGTCGTTCGCCCTTCTGAATTTACAGAAAACGTTTCACAATTTGGATCGGTCCAACTTTGAATTAAGTTTGGCTCATGAAAAGTTCATGTCTGAATTGAGCTTTAGAGTTTTAATTGTCAAGAGGTAAGAATTTGTCACTTTAATGATAGTTACTATGGCTTTAATACTTCTTACGGTAATTGCCGGCACTGGAGAAATTTGACCATTTCTGGCGCCTTTGTGTCAAGTTTTGAAACAATTCTTCGCGTGCTAAGATGTTAGTGCAAACAGTGTGCAAAGAAGTTCTTTTGGTTTTAACTTCTAACCGCAAAGAAGTTTTATCCTTTCTAACTTCCTACTGCAAAGAAGTTCTTGTGCCGTTGTAGGATCCAAGAGCAAGTGACTGCAAGAAGCCGCAAGAAGTTGCTGGCTTGCAGACGCAAAAAGAAGTTCTTATAATACACACATGCTACACACACATTGCTGATGAGAATGAAAATCGTGCCTACCGCACAAATTGGTAGAATAATACACAAAACAGGTTTGAATATCGACAAAAGGTACTTCCAGGGCACTCGTGAGAAACAAGACACGTCTCGCGTGACGGCGGTAACTTACCTTTGAGCGATACTGTATACAGTGCCCACTTTGTCCAACATGAGATGGAACATCAACAGAGCTCAGATTTCTCTGAGATGGTTGGCATTGCCCAGTTTAACGAGAACCTCCTAAAACCAGGCTTTGCACTAAAAAGTGGTGGTGCTAAACGAATAGTGTTTTCACTTCAGCAAAAGGAGGTTATGATCGAATTTTATAACTGGCAGGTAAACTATGGGATAAGGGCAGACCCTGTGGAGATTAAGAGCTGGTGGAGCACATACCACCAAAAGAGGAAACAAGAAATGGAGAGTATGGCTGCAGACATCCAAAACCTTCATAGAGCTCCACCAGCTGGAAATGCAAAACTATCAGCTCCTTTGTCAGCATCCAGACAGAGAAACCCCTCTTGTTCTGCAACAGCTCCATCCTCATATCCAGCATCAGCAGCTACAGCCATACCAACAGCAGCAGTACCCCCTGCACCTGTACTTGCATTTACATCTGTACCTGCAACATCATCCGTGTCTGCACCTCCATCTGTGTCTACACCTGCAACCATACCTGCACCTGCCCCCACAACAGCATCACCTTTGGGACCCAACAACCTTTAACCACACTCATAACTAAAACTAAAGTGGATATGGCATCAATGAGTGGTTGTTTCTGGGAAATGTCAGATGGCAGAAATGGTTGCAACGCATGCACTTTCATTGCTGTTTTCTTTGGCTTCATTTATTACCAGTCCAGTTTATCAACACCCCCTGTTGGACAACGGCTCACACGACAGTGGGAGGCAGCTGTAATAGAAGCAATCAGGACTGGAAATGATATCCATGATGAGTTGTTTGGAGGTGATGCAGCTGGTGATCATTGCCACGTTTGTGGTATTTTACATGAGTACAATGTTTTTGGTGCAAATCCACTGGATCAGGTTTGCTGCAGTTATAGACTTGATTCTACAGCAGAAACTGCCATGCCACTTGCTAATGGCTAATCACAAGACAACGATGATCATTGTGGACAGTAGTGGAAGTATAATTTTCATTGACTCTCATGTTCATGGTCGTAAGGGAGCATTGGTTGCTCCAAGTGACGCTTATAATGGCAATCAGGCACAATCTTTTTCAGCTTTGGTTGATCAAATGCTAACCAAAATTATGGTGTGGGTCTCTCTATTTGCTCTCTGACCACAGTTAACTACTTATGAGCAAAAAAAAATCTTGACTCTATTTTAGCCAGACCCCATGAAAATTTCTGATTTAACAAGAATTCAACTTAGCAAACAAGTATGGATACCTGTTGTGTCCCCCGAGATAAAATTGAACTGAAACATAGCCATGCAGGTGTTGAATTTTAAGACAGAGTTACGTGTACATTTGGGGTTTTCACCACAGGAGAATGTAAATCAGTATGTAAAAGTACTTAACAGTGTATAGTAGGTTTTCTTTTAGGAAAACTTTGTAAACTATTTTAAAATACTATAGAGGTTTTGCACAGCAGCCATGTTGCATGGCAGGAACAATGACAATATTTTGCATACGAAAGAAAATTTTTTCTCAAAGGAAAAAGAATCTATTGTTTCTGCCATGCAACATGGCTGCTGTGCAAAACCTCTTTTGTTCCACTGAAGGTAGTGACTAATGATAGGAATTGGACACCTGTCGCAGGTGTTAGAGCTGCAAAAATTGCTACCGAGGGAATTGAATCATCCCTGTGTGGCTTTCCAGGGTAGATTCCCACTAAGCTCAAAAAGTCTTGGGTTTTTCTCAGGGTTATAACAGTTAAATGGAAATGGAAAAATATATGGCATGGAAAAAGCTCTCTTGTCATTGTTACATAATGTTTTGTAACTCAAACTCTATAATACAGCTTTACAAACACTGTTTTTGTATTTTTTTAAACAGAAAACGGTTGCTCTCTGCTCACATAGCTAAATGTAACACTCACGAGGGTATTTGGGGAATCTAAGAGTACTTTTGTATCCAAAACACTTGGATTTTCATTGTTTTGTTCTTGGGAAATTCGAGCTTAGAGGTTATTAGTCCAGGGAACAAGTTAAATTAGCCGCCATTGGCATGTTGCATTCTTCACTGAAACTTCAACCATTCAGCCATAGAGAGTTCTTGATTTATACGAATATTCAAGAATATTGTCAAAGTTATACAGATAGGTGATCCCCAGTTTGTCTTCCAACAGTTGGGTATAAAAATCTCAGATAAACTTTGTGGACTTGAATGAAAAAAAACACACGAAAACAAAAGAAATAAAGTGTAAAGAACACAACAACACGCAACTTTATCAGAGGCTAGATGGATTGCACAAATATTATTTGAAAAATAAAGCTATTGGACTTAGGGTATGATAGTGAGAAAAACCATGACAAATAGCATAATAGCTTATTGAAAATTGCAGCGGGATTGAATAGGGTTTCCACTCCCGGCGACGCCCTGGTAGTACCTAGTCCCCCACACAGCCTTCTTTTGGATGTCACACAAGCGTTGCGTGACATCCCCCAATAGAGTAGCTGCATAATCTCGACACCCTGGGATTAGAGTTTTTCAAACAAAATTCCTTATCTGCTGGAAAGTCGATAAAACACAATTTTTTTCATCATACGCAGATTGGTGACCTCGCTCACGTGAATCTATGTTCACATGAAGCCAGAACTAAAAAACTACAACTCTAGTTTGCCGATTTGGCAAGCCAAACAAATCTTATCTAATTGTAACTAAATTTCTCCCTTAGGTTGTCCCAAACTGTATGAAGTTTCTTGTCATTGCTTGACATTACCTCACTCTTCATCCATTCAAAAGATTCTTGACCGATGTCCAGATACTTGGCCATTATCTGGTGGTCCACATCTTGTCCTGTTGTAAGACGATACCATACACCTCTGCGGTGGCTTGAGCAATGTCCAGTTCTTCTGCCAATTCCTGAAACTTTTTCCTGATCTTCAATCCCTAGGCAACGCGATGCTTTTTAGCTGACAGCATGTTCTCACCAAACATCTGGCACAGTTCATTCTTCTGTGCAAGAAATTGGGTCTTGAAAATTAGCGAAAAAGGTCAGAGCTAGTATATTGTCTTCTTGAGAATAATTGAATGGTACTTACACTAGTATCAGACTTGACGCATTTTGACCCTGAACCGACCCTGAACCTTCACTTGCACATGGTTCACCCAATCTCTTTCTGAAAATAGAATGTAATGAACAATTGAATCTCAAATATTTCAATACACTCAAGTAAAAGGTATCATAATCTTCGTAAAGTTAGTTTTGACAACTTACCTGTTATCCATTTTGTGTGATTAAAAGAGGTGTTTACCCTGAAGAAGCTCTGAAAGACTTGATTCACAACTATGAGCTCACCACAATCTTTGAAAAAGAACAGTGACAACTGTAACCTGTCGGAAACGCTACAAAGAATACCTTCAATCAGAAGGTGTGAATTTGTCGCAAATCGAAATCAGAACCCTGCGTGAGAGATTTCAATCACATACACATCAATCCCCACGCATTCTTTTGCTTTCAACGCACAAACAAGCATGGTAAAAATGACTGAAGTTCTGCTCTTTTTTTGGCCACTAGTGTTGCAGTATCTTGAGCCAGAAGATCTAGTGAATGTGTCCTCTGTTTGTCTTGCCTGGTGGCGATTTGTATTTCAAGGACGCAAGTCAACTGTCCAAGCATTGCAACATTGCAAACAACCACATTTAGCCAACACAGGAAAGCCATATCAGAAAGTGCCGCTTCATTTCTTCTCAAAATTGACATGGTTAAACTTAAACAGGACTGCCATCTCTTCAAAAGATTTTCTTTAAACTTGTTGGTGTAGCAAAGCATTTGAGACGCGGAACAAGCAATATTCAAGGCCAAAGGGTCTCTTCTTTGCTTGAGACACAAACATTTCCTTCAAGAGCAGTTAAGCGTTCTGGCTGTTGCTAGTTTGTGTTCTTACTACTCTGTACAAGATATTCGTGCAAGGGTAATAAAGCTGGACGAAAAAGAAGCACTATTGCTAACAAAGACATTCCCATGACTCTGAAATGGACGAATTACTTTAGACTTTGGCTCAATGGGAGGAGAATACTTTTTCGATGCTGTGAACATTCTATCAGATTTTGATCTTTTTGAAGATTTCTAGCGAACAGTTACAGTTAATGCTGAAAAATGGAAAGATATTTGCACAAATTGCACAGGGATCAATGAAGTTACCTTTTACATTTGTTATTGTTTTGTTTCACTGAAGGAGAACGCGCTATCTGGTGTCAGATTTTTGCATGAATATTTCATCCAATGATATTACATGTAAATGATGTTTCTGTCATTCTGGATAGGAAGCATAACAGAGATTGAGCGCACAATAGAGATTTATAGATTTCTCTCTTAAAGATAAACAACATTCACCCTCCATTAAAATCCAGCAGAGAGTGCCATAATGTATGTACTTTTAAATACATGCGATAATACAAAGAAACTCAAGAGGGGCCTGCTGGTCAAAAGGACTCTTACGTGAAGCCACTCGAAGACCTGGTACAAACCTGTAGCTGTTTTAAGGAATGACTTAAGGTTTCTGTTTCTGTTAGGAAACAGGATGCTTACTTAGTATGAGCCAGAGAAAACAACTGGAATCAAAAATCGGGGATAGTGCAGTCAAAACTAATTTTCAGTTTAATTTGTTGAGTAAGCTTTCATCAGCAGCATATCTAACAAAAGCGCGCGTAATCCTAAGAGACCTCTGTTGTACATGACAAGCCGGGATCAAGTTCAACGCTTTTAGTAAAAGCAAATGACGTATTCGGTGAGGGCTCCTACTTAAATATTTCGTTTCACGACATGTTTTCATTGACAGACAAACAGGACTAGGAAAGTTCAAATAAGTAAACAAAAGACTAGGAGCCCCCGCAAAAAGAAAAGGCAGTTATCTGTAGGATAAAGGAAATTCGAACCCAAAGAGGAACTGCACAGAAAAGTATCTTTTTTTAAATATGAAGCGCACATTTTCCATTAGTTATCTTTAGTTTTATTCAGTTCATTTTATGGGTAGAACAAGACCATGACACTGAATGGATTATACTTATTTTGATTGCTCAGTTTGCGTTTAAAGTGCCTATGAAATGAAATTTTTGACCCCTTTTTTATTCCAGAAAATTGAAGTCTATGTTGCACTGATTCACAATTTTCGAATTTAAGCTCTGGTCCGGCGCGCAAAACATTTTTTTCTACCGCTTGAAAGTTGCCAAAATCGCCAAAATCGCCAATGTCGGTTTCCGAGGCCTGGGACTAGTGACGTCATAAGGTGTGTAACTTTCGATGCGTCTGTGTATTTACTACAAAATTGCTACTCTTTGAGCCGTGTTCCTCGCGATTTTATCACACAAAAAATGTCTTCCACTGATGAATTTTCAGCTAGTACATCTTCTTCGTCTGATGATGAGTCGCTGGAGTCAATGGGTGTAGCGGAGGGCTCAGTAAATTCGATAGTTCAACCATACCAAGACGAGCCTATTGCCAACTTACAAGGAGACGAGATTGAAGAAGATGATGTGGACGACGAGGATGGCATACGCTTCACAGTCTTGGAATCCCGATTTGAAAACCAAGAAACAGTCAGTAATTGGTAAGCTATTTGACTGTCGTGTCTTAAATGTAAGAAAATGGCGAAAACGCCTTCGCACTGTCAATTTAAACTACTCTGATCGCGGTGTGCGAATCTCACACCCGAGCTTGAAACAAACATGAAACTTCAATCAGACGCATGTTCCAGTTGCTTCCTACATTATTATAGTTCTTTGGCTTGGGAGAATGCTTATATGATTCTTTGTTAAGTCCAATGCCTGTCCTCGTAGTGTTGCGGCAGCTTGCGTTGCAGTTAAGAATCTTTTGTTCACACGTGCCCCCTCGCAAGATCATGAACATCGCTTGCTCGTCGATCATCATTTCACCATGGTTGTTATAACAGAATGGTATAAAAAAAATTGCCCATGTTCGCTCTCGTGTTAGGATTACTGTGATAACATTTCCTCTTTCATTTTAATTTTGTACAGGTGTCTGTGTGGCGGCAAATGCCAAGTAGAAAACTTAGCAAATGCCAGGGAGTTTCGGTGTTGCAGGGAAATTGGTCCAGCCTCTCGCATATTAATGTTTGACGGCAGCATCGAAAGGATTTCTTGTCTTACAGAACACACAGATTATTCTGCCATGACTAACAGAGAAGTTTTGAAGCAAGTCGCCCTGTTGCTACGTGATAAGAGCGGAAGAACGTACCATCGCCGTGGCAACCAAAGCGAAAACGAGTAAGTTTCCCAAGACTCTTCGTCATACAGAGCCGCCTGCTTACATGTACACTTTGATTAATATTGCTTTGTGCTTGTTGTTAGGTTGCTTCGAGCTGTAGCCTATAGGTGGCTGGTGCGTTGGATGTGTGGTTTCCTTGGGTGGGACAACAGCAGACCACTCTCTGCCTGTATCTATCGGGACATCAGGACAAGATCCCCCTATTCCCACTTGCAGGGATATGCTTCTGCCCAAGATAGAAGTTGATGCTCATGCTCATGTATGCTTGTATGTAAATTGTGAGCTTTAGTATCATGTGTGAGACTTCTAATGCAAGGACTCTGGAGACAGATTCATACTATGTACAGTTGCTGATTATAGAAAAATATGATTACTCTAATAATATTTTAAAATACAGTACTGTATTGGTTGTCTTCTTGTTTTGTTTCTTATTTAATCCCCATGGAAATCAAGGTACAGAGGACCATTACCTTTTAAAACTTAGCATTATATTTATTTTCAAGAAATAAAATGTTATAAACTATTTTCACAATGTGTAGCTTCAGAAAATATCCATGCCCACCCCAAGGAAGGATAATGGCAATTCCAATGGAGGGGGTCCAAAAGCCCAATTTTTTTTAAATGAAAATATAACACAGAATTTCCAGAGGGGTGGAGGCTTCAATTTAAAGAACCTTCCATGGGAGGGGTATGGATATTTTCTGGAACAACACAATGCTCAGTTTTGTATGAAATGTGATGTTATGTTCAACCAACAGTATGTTGTTGGTTAGAAAATTTTATAATAACCAAGAATACAACAGCCAATTTTTAAAATGTCAAGCATTGTGTAATTTCTGCTGTAAAAAGTGTTAGCTGGTTTACAGACAGCAATCAACCTAATAAAATTGTGGACATATTTTAGTAATTATAACTATTATTGCAAGCCTTTTAGTCTAATCAATGCAAGGGTGGATAAACTGTTTTGCAATAATTATTGTAAACACTGACCCTTTCACCATGCACAAATTGTTTTCCTAAGCCATTTTAAATAAAGTATTTGGTTAACCAACAGGCTCAGTTGTGCTTATATGATGGTTACCTTATGAAGATGGTAGCATTTGTGCTTTATTTTACTTACATCCACAGCCATTAGACCAAGTTATTATCATAGCAAAATCACATTTTGACTCCAAAACTAAAACTTGGTTTTTAGAATGATAATGGCACTCAATCTTGTTTTCTTTGTTGTATTTTTATTGAATTGTGACAATCACTCTGTAAAAATGAAAATCAGATTGGCCTGGAAATTTTAAACCCAAGATAAATTTTAACTAGAGCCTATACACGACTGCACACATGAAGCAAATTCAGTCCTTAAGGATCATGCTAGGCAAAGAAAGACTGAGAATGCCAACAGCTTTACTCAGTTTCAGAAGATGACTGTTCTTCCCCCACATCTAATGCATATGGACATCCGCTTCGTGGATGACCTCGTCTGGGTTTCCCACAGGTTCCACATGTTCGTGGTGTCTTGCTTGGTGGTGGAGCTAAAGACTGTGATTGCTGCTCAGTCTGCAAAACTGCTTGCTCCTCACCTAAAAAAAAAATAAAAATAAATATGGAATACCTGATAGCCTTAGAAATGATTACCCTTATTGTTAAGACACATGTATTCAGTTATTGACAGACTCACATGTAATCACAAGAACTACTTACCAGAAGGAAATAACTCTGTCCTTGCTCTTTTCCTTCCCTTTTGGTGCTCTATGGCTTCATCTCTGCTCAGTCTTTCAGGAAATTGCCTGTTTAGTGGTTCAGGAACTTTTTCATTGTATCGGGCCATAACAGTTGACATTGTCTGTACTGGCAGACTAAACAAGAGTTTTTTGATTTCACTCACATAACCTGCAGCATAAATGTGAAGGGAAGAAATAATTAGAATACTGCAGGGTTCATAACGGTCCTCAAACACCTAGAAAGTCCTGGAGTTTTATCATGGCATTTTCCATGACTGGGAGCTCCTGGAAAATGGTGGTCCTGATAAAAGCTGGAAATCTGTTAAACTGGAGTTAAAAAAAATGAAATGTATGACAGAAAGTAAGGAGAATTAACATTGAGATCTTTGAAGTGAAAGGGTATACACTGTTTGGCAATTTTAAAGTTCTGGACATATCAATAGGAGACCTGGAAAATTAGTGGACATTTTGTTCCTGAAAATGAAAAGAAACCCTGATACCATTCCAGTACTAGTTTTAACAATATACAGTCAGGACATGTCACATGAACATCTAACAACTGTTCTTTCATTGTATCAAGACAGGGAAAGTGCATTTTGTAAAATAATGTTACTGAACATTTCTCTCTAAGTTCAAGTAGCAAGTGATCTTACAATATGTTGGAGGAACTCCAATTTCTCTAACAACTTCTTCACCCTGTTTAAACTTAGGGTATGTTACATGGGTGTAGGTTCTTCCATCCGCTGTCGTTCTAGGGCTGCGCTTCAAGTTTTCGTTAAAATGTAAACTGGCTATGATATGTCTGAAAATATCTAGAAAAAAAACCTGTGTACAGAGCAAGAACTTGAAGAATCTCTCCAGTTGTTATGTGTACAGGAAATAGATAAAAAGGTGAGGAGCCATGATTGGCTCATACAACTGTAGCTGCCGGGAGCTTATCCTGGTTCCTGTAGCATAAAGCAGCTAGCACTATTTTTACTCTACCCAACAATTTGCATATCCATTTATACTCCTGGGTGGGGAGAGGCTCTGTGTCTTACCCAAGAACATAACACAATGTGTCCCCAGCCATGGTTTTGAATCCAGACTGGCATCAAGCACACTAACCATGAGGCTACTGTGCCTCTTACAGATATATAAATAGAGTGGCCCTTATTTATACACAATAATATTATATACCTGCAATATGTTCCCATCCAAGAAAAGCATATCATCTTCAGATGCCAAAAGTTGAGAGTTGCATGATAACCTTCTAGACAGCTAGTCTGTGCATCATTTGACAGCTTTTTATGTCATTCATGAGCTGGGTATTAGTGAGGATCCCTGCAACTTTCTCATATACCTTTGAACCTAGAAAAAGACACAGGTTATTGTAATTGTTTTGCTAATAAATATTGTACTTCATAATTTCTCCCATCCACAGATAAGCCTGTTGAAAGAAATGTTGTCAAAGATTTGCTGTATCACCATAGTACTAAATTACAAAAATGTACTTGCCAATCTTCATCCACTTGCGTGGTTCAATATCATCATCATGAGCACACTCCTTAAACAAGCTAGCAGGATGGTCTTTATGTTTGTTGCACACATGTCTCATAAAAGACTGCCACTTGGCTATGATCATTTCCTGGAATCCCTGGGTAGATGAGGTTGTGCACCAGTACAGATGA
The DNA here is from genome assembly GCA_019787425.1 of Platygyra sinensis. Lineage (NCBI taxonomy): Eukaryota > Metazoa > Cnidaria > Anthozoa > Scleractinia > Merulinidae > Platygyra > Platygyra sinensis. Next base: position 59,099 of record JAHPZR010008462.1, read on the forward strand.
TTCCGAACTCCCTTTATCCATTCCTTGATGAGCTCATACCCTTTCTCCTTGCTAGCCTTTAGCAATTTTTTGACAATTGACCTTACAACATGCCAGATGTCAAAGAGGTGTGTTGTGTTTGTTTGGCTTTCTCGAATCCATTTAGCAATACCACGGTGGCGGTCAGAGATAAATACAGCAATAGCAACACCAGCACTTCTCAAGAAAGTGAAGCAGTTTTTTGCACCCTGCAATTCCATTGCCTGGCTACTACCTGTCTGGTTGGCCTAAAAAAAAGAAATAAAACAAAACAAAAACCAAAAAAAAAAATGTAGGTCTCTAGCAAAATTTTTACTCAAGCACGTCTTGTAAAGTTGCCCCTCAAAAATAGTTAATGATGACCCCAGACCAATTCACAATAAACTGAAACCACCTAACTTCCAGAACAGCTAATGTGTGTTTTGTAAGTAATTTATCAGAAAACTCTTCAGGAACAAAGTCGAGCAAATAAAGCACTTGCACTTCTGATGACAATAGAGGGCTAAGTACATGTGTAAAGAAAGCCAGGGAGAATACATACATATATATATCTATTATTTGGCAATCCCCATATGTTAATAAACAATGCAAGCAATTTACCATATCAGGAGGAGCGAGTAAATCATTTTTGCAAGGGCTGGATTCAAATGTGGTATGCAAATCACTAAAATGCTACTCACCTGCAGAATATCAAAGTGAACAATTTTCATGAGGTCACAAGAAAACATCGTATAAGTGCCATACTTTGCAGAATGGCCCATGGAATCAAATCTTCCATCACCACTCCAAACAGCTCCCGGGATACCCTTAAGTTGATCCAGCAATTTCCCCCTGTATTCCTCCCAGTAATGCAGAACTACAGGAAACAAGAACTTCTTTTGGTGCAGAAAGTATGTTCTTAGAGAGAACACTGCCAAACCCATATGCTTTAAAACCAATAGCACACGGCTCACAGATGCACCCGCCATTAGTATTCCAAAACTGAGTAGAATGTTCCCAGCAGGATACTTTCCCAACACAAGTGGCTGGCTTCTCCATTGAAAGCTCCTTCCACATTCTTTGCATGTTTGTGTAAAGACGGCCATGGTACCACTTCTATTGACAGTGATCTTTGGCTTGCCTTTTCGGCAAAGAAAGCAGAACAGAGAAAACAGACCCAGCAACTTAGAGTACAAGGCTATGAACTTTGGCTCATCCTCTACTTTGGTATCTGGATCAACCCTATGCATGTTAAAAGAAAACCAAAACAGTTATCATTTTTATTGTGGTCAACATGAACTTATTGCCTCGTAACAACAATTCGAAGAGGAAATACAGTGTACAGAACTTGTCTTCGACTTGGTCAAACTGATTTGCAAACTTATTTTGTAGTAAATGTCAAAATCAAATTTAAAAGTCATTTGCAAAATTTTGTCTAACATTTCTTCTCTGAACAGTCATAAAAAGTAAATATTTTATGTTCAAACAACAGGGAAAAAAGACTCACTGCACTCTTTCATAGTTGTGCCCCTCACTTCCTTCATCATCATCTGCTGTTCCAGTAGAATTTTCAGTTTGGTGAGAACCAGAGCCCCAATCTTCATCATCATTGTCGGGTAAGGCAGCGTGTTGCTCAGCATCCTCTAAAAGATACTCTTTGAGTTCTTCTTCCAGTGCTGCTGCCTCATCAGCATCTCCAGCACCACCATTATCATTGTTATCATCATCATTCTCCTCCTCACCATCATCACTCTCAGAACTGGCAGTTGTATCATGTTGCTTCAAAGTAAATTGAAAGAAGTAGAATTAGCAGGTAGCAATATACATGTGGTAGGGACAAGAGAGCAATGAACGTAAATTTTTTGATCCAGTTTACTTTTACCTACCACATATGAAACCAATTAATCAGATAATCAATCGACATGAATCCAACTTTATTTTGAAATTCAGAGACATATCTGCCTCTTCATGCTAAGGCAGTTGTACAATTTAAAGTTTTGATATTTCCAGCTTTTTACTATTATTCCACTTCCTGTATAATAACTGCCATTGTCTCTCATCCATAAAGACAAGTTCTATAAATATGATGATTCTAAAGAAGTACATGACATACCGATTTGATCTCTGCCCTCAATTTCAAATTGACTCTTCTCAGTCTGGAGTTTTCCTTTTGATATTTTCTAATTGAATTCTTTAGCCTTCCACATTCCATGCACTCCCCTGGTATATCAGTATCAACAGTAGCGGCAAAATTAACTGGAGTGACTGGGGTTGTAGACTCTCCAGCAATGAGCAGGGGAACATTAGCACTTAAGGTACATGTCTCTGGCATGACAGCTGTGATGTCATCAGGGTGATCATTTTCCTGCTCTGGAAGAATCTCTGATGGCATCGCTTCCAAGCTTGTTGAGGAGCAAGGCTTAGGATCATGCCTGCCCACATCCTTGATGACATTTCGAACAATCTATACAAATGAAACAAATGAAATAAAAGAAAGTGTAAGATATTTATGAGGCCCTAAGAGGGTTACTTCCATATTAATTTCTATTATTTGGCAACTGGACACCAGTTATTACTAACAGTAAGAGGTGCAGTATAATTCTACAACTTGAATTGAATTGAGTATTTATAAGCATTGGGGGTTTATTGATACTTTTTTTTTAATCTCATTCACTTTACACTGCGTTTTACAAATGTAAATGCTTTTCTGTGAATCCATAAAATACAAGACCCTACAGTGCTGTTGATCCATTCTTGCGCTTATATAAGCTTAAATTTATTCCGCATTCATTCATTTCTTCAAACGTTAAGAACACATAAAAAGATACTGACGTCTTTCGAACAAATAGCCATTGCAAACATGTGTGAAAAGAATATACAAGGTCATATTACAGAGAAAAATCACACGTACGCATTCCTGAATATAAATCACAGCAATCGCAAATTTACGATGCGAGGCCGCTTATTATTTTCGACTCTTACTTTACCTGTCTTCGCTCCCTTTCACTTTGTTCTTGTTCCTGTGCAGGACTCGGAAGAACCAAATCGATCGTTGGCACAGCATCTTTATTTAGGCGCCTTCTTTGCTTTGCATCGCCGAAGTTTAAGACACGCTGGAAGCAACCTTGCTCAAAATGAACCGAACACAGCACGGACACGTTTGTTGCTTTAAAGTTAGGCCGGTGTCTCCGCACAAATCGCTCCCACTGTGACCTTATTGTCACGTCTTTCGGAAATAAATGCATTGAAATGCCTTCAGTATATGTTGTGTTCTTGCAGTTAATCAAACCAGGCCCTCTGGCAACGCAAAACTTTCCACTCTTGCATTTCTTCCCCTCGGTGGCCATGATGGCTGGAAGGTTTTACACACCTTATGACGTCAAAGGCACTAATTTGCATATTTTGACCGCGCGCGGAATGTCGCACATTTTAGGCTCGAATTGGCCAACTTCGAGCGGTAAAAAAAAATATGTTTTGCGCGCCGGACCAGCGCTTAAATTCGAAAATTGTGAATCAGTGCAACATAGACTTCAATTTTCTGGAATAAAAAAGGGGTCGAAAATTTCATTTCATAGGCACTTTAAGGTAGAGATCACATTTAAACTTTCCTAAATGATTCGGAGGGAAGCGTGTCGAGTAGAGGGATTAACCGAGGAAGAGCAAATTGAGTCAGTAATAACTATACTGTACAGAGATTTGTTTTACTAGTGCTATGTAGTGCAACTGTCTAACAACAGTACTTCTTTCGAAGTTACTAAACGGAACTCCTTATAGGCATTGCTGTTTTTGTTATTAAATCAACAATTTCAGTTTTTCATGCTTTAGCGTGCTGCATCAACTTATGAAGAATGAGGGAGTTAGATAAAGAAGTGTAAGAGTTATTGAGGCGGGACCTTCTCGGATTTCATGACGGTGGAAATTTACATCAGAAGCCGCGCGCTCGAAAAAAAAACTCGGGTGAATCTATTTGTTCACGCTATTGCCCAGTCCTGTTGGCTCTATTTTAAGCGTGATTTGTTCATGTCATTATTTGTTCAGATCTTGAGCTGTTTATTACGACAAACAGATGTTTCTGGCTACAATGTGATGGCCATAGGACTCTCCCTACCTGAAGAAAAAATAAGTAGGTCCCAGTCCCTTGTGAGCAATCCAACTCAAGATGGCGTCGTTCTGTTTAGTTCATATTTCTTTTTGAATTTTTGTTCAGTTAAATCGGCCAAAGAGGAGTTCTGAACTTCTTGGGACTACTTTAGTCAACTGTATATATATAATTTTGGAGAAATCCAATGCAGAATCCAAGAGCGGCTTAATCGGCACTTTGCTCGCGCCGTGACGTGCTGTATATGACATCAAGTGGTAGGAGAAATGGAAGTGATGTAGCATCGTGCTGTTTGAATGGCCCAAAAAGATTATTGGTGTTTGTGATAGAGGGAAGGTAAGAGTGTTTGATTTTGGCATCCGATTTTTGATGAAGTCTTAGTTGTGTGTTCTACAGGAAGTCGAAAATGGCTAATTTCTTGCTCATCTGCAGATACGAAATATAGGTATTTCAAAACTAAGTGATGTAGACTGACTTGTGCTTATTTCATACATTCCTGGCTTTTAACAAAAAGTTCTATGTCCATTTATATCAGGTACAAAACACGAACTTGGTCTGCTAAAATTGACAGTTTTTGCTGGCGGTGAAATTTGGGTCAAATTTACCATAAAAACTGGGAGCTGAGGGGTTGATGGAGAGTGGATCTCGTATCTCCTATACCAGAACACTTCAACAGCAAACTTTAGTATATTTATCCGTAAGTCCACCTAACGTATCTGTGATGTTAGTATGGAATAATTTGGCTGACCCCGATCTTTCAGCTTTTTCAGATTTTGCCTGCTTTTCTCAGACATTGCCTCTTAACTTAGAAATGATTCTGCTCATTTCAATGAAGGAATCTTCAATTTCGAGAACACTTAATAGTTTGTTTAATTCTGAGTTTGAATGATTTCTTTGACAGTTCTCTCAGAGAGCTTGGTATCTCATTCCATAGTTTAGCACCCATTCTTGAAAAGGTGTTTTTTTGTATTTCAAGTCTTGAAGCTTTCATGCAAAAATTTTCTGAAGCAGAAGAATGTGTGTTGTAAGGAATGGACACTAGACGTTTTTGTAAATAAATTATGTATGTTAATTTGCGCAGAAGCAGTGCTAACGTCATGCATCAATTCAGATAAAGTTTAATAGTATAAAAAGTTTAGAGGCAAAATCTTAGCATTAATAAAGAGTGGAATGATGTGTTCATTTTTCTTTGTGAAGTACATGAAACGTAGTACATGTTTTTGTAGTTCTTGATAGTTCTGCTCAAACCCCACAAAATACTTATGAGAATAACACACCATCAATTTTCCAAGAATTAAAACGAGCAGTTTAAGAGCAATGCCTTTTGATTAATGAAGGCAATTGAAGCTCTGGTTATTTCCAATCAACAGGAATGTAACATCCACAACACCAACTCTCACAAAATGTTGTGTGGACTGCAAACTTTAGCCTTTGTGGTTAATATTCGAAATTCAAATGTAAGAAATTGCTTCCCTTTGGCCGTCTGTGCATTACATATGGTGCTGGAAGGCACTTCATCGACATGCTTCAATCTATGGGCCTCTCCTTCAACTGGAACACCATGTAAGTGCTGTACTATTACATTTTAAGAAATGTTATCTTGTAAGTTCAGCTACTGTTTTCTATTTTTGTTTATTTTGTGTATTTTATTACAATAATAATTAGAAGAATTATTAGATGACATGGAGGGAAACAGAGGATGACTTATTGCAATAGCACTGTTTGAGTATACCATGCATAAATGTAAGGCCCTGATTACATGAGACCGGTACCAACTCTGACCGGTACGACTCAGACAAGTTCGATTAAGTTTACATGAGCCCGGTCTGAAAGTATGAAGTGACTACATGAGACTGGTACGAGACTTCAGATCGGCATAAATGTTTACATGAAACATGCAGGAAGTTCCTATTTTCCTTTTGTGGTCTGTTTCATTGTGCCTTTTATTGTTAAATGCAGCACTGCTAATAAGAATACAACTGAAAGGGAGGAAAAAAGAGAGAATTACTCTGTTTCTTCTCTGCACAAACATTCCTCATTTAAGAGAAAGGACCATCAAAAACAAGAGGAGATGGTGGATTGCTCCAGTATTTCTCTGACATTGTCTTTCGTAATTCTGAATACAACTTCACAAGAGCTCCTTCGAAGTCAAGACCTCTACCTTCATATTCGGTCTTTGATGCTTCCAGTGCTTCAAGCAAATCCTCAACCATCGAATCCCTAAAAATCCAACGAGTTTGATTTTCTTTAGTCTCTTTCCTGTTATCCGCCATCTTGGAATGGTCCAACAACACTTTTGCGCATGCTCAAAACAGTGATCTCTGACCGACTCTGACCGACTCTGACCAGTCTCAAATCAGTTCATGTTTACATGGTTCCGTGGTCCGACTTCAGACCCGGTCCAAGTCATTCGTGTTGGTTCAGCAACCGGAATGAGTGAAACCGGCATGAGAAGATTTTTCAGACCGGCTTCATGTAGACAGTAAGAAGCATTTGTATGGAGACCCATCTGAAGTCGTACCGGTCTGAGTTCACACCGGTCTCATGTAATCAGGGCCTAAGTTATCACAATAATTTTGGATATCACCCCAATTCTGTTTCTGACAACTATTGAAGCTTCCCAATTGTCAGCAAAGTCTCCAAATGCCCAGGTAAATTTCATATTCTCCTAAAATAGGCATAGTGATGTCACCACCTATAAGGAGAAATATAGAAAGTGAAGGAAAATAACCAGGATGCATTGCAAAACAATACAACTATAAATAGCAAGAAAAAAAAACATTTATCTTTATTTTATTCACAACATCTTTTTTATGAACTAAATATAGCATTACCTACTTGGACAAGAGACTAAATGAGTACCAAGATCTCATCAATGGTGTTGCACCACCATCAGTTCCTGTTATGTTACTTTTGGATAATATTAACTTGTACCATGGCAACAGACAGCACCACCACCTCTTTGAGGTCTAAGACCCAAAGATGTTGAATTTTACTGTCTGTGGTTTGTTGGTCCCAAAGATACATGGCATAGAGAACCTCTTTGAAAACAAAGAAACGGCAGAGGAAAGTCAGCATTTAAAGAAGATGACGCTTTTATAGGTGAGTAATTTTCTTACATTTCATTGTGATTTTAAATGTATACTTTGTTTAATAATATTAAAATTCATGACAAGAAATCCAGAGTGTTGGTTTTCTTTTTGATATATACTTGACATAAAATATAAGATTTTGTTTTGTAAAAGGCAAAAAAATAAATGACTGCAATACAAGGCTGTGCTCCAGAAGCACCTGAGTGCCACAGACGACTAACTTTGGCCTTTAGGTGACTGGAAAAACTTACTTTGCAAGGTTAAGTGCTGAGCACCCAGGATTTCATGATTTGGAACCTTAAGGCTCCTTGTAATTTATCCTAGAACACAGTCTTGGCAATAATCTATTTTCCTGATAAATAGTGTATCTGACTTTCTCTGAAAGCCAGTAAATGACTGCATGCGTTGTTTGTATAAACAGGGAGCCATCCAGAAATTTTAAAGATCTGGAAAGAGGTTCAGGACAACTGTCTCCTCCAGTTACTGGACAAAGCTCTTGACTGTGTTCCTGGTTCAGAGAAGAAGCTGGCAGAAATGGATGACCAGGAATTTGCTGAACGGTTGAGGAGAGACGACTTTTGACAAATGCCAACTAAGAAATTTGATAGAACCAAAAATATTGTTTTCCTGATATGGAAACATGATTTTAAACTATAGAAATATATAAAAAAGTTCAGTACTCACAGCGCAAGTTAAAAATGCAAAAGTGCAATATTTGTTCGGAATCACCAAACTTCGTCAGCCAGAATGCAAATTTGACTGTTGAGAAGGGTTGTATAAGGATGTCAAAGGAGCTAAGATGGTGTCATGAATACAGGCTAATTCGAAGCCATTGTCTCTGTTCAAAGAGGGGTTACATAATCTTTTCTCAATTGCCTCCCTTATGCGGCATTTGAAGGTGTTACTCTCCATGGTGAGAACTTTTGTTTTGCTAGAATCTACTGAGTGACTCGTGAGCTTGCAATGTTCATGAACAACTGACGAATTCCTAGAACGATGTTCCTTTACTCGTGTTTTTAATAACCGAGAAGTTTCGCCCACATAATCTTTGTCACATTGTTCGCAATGGATGTGATAGACTTTTCCACATTTTTTTAAGGTTTTCTGTTTCATCCTGTTTCTGTTATCTGTTTTATCATGAACTAGTTGTGACCTTAAGGAACTGAAAGGCTTGTGGACAATTGTGACGTTGTGTGATTTAAATGCTCTTTGGAGGAGCTCTGAAGAGCCCTTGATGTATGGAACTGAAGCATAAATTCTCTTCTTGTTAACAGATTCTTCGGAAACCCTCGAAACAGATCCAGTGTTCGGTATTGTTAGCATCCTATCAGGATAGTTGTTGAATTTCCTTCACCTTGTCAATTTCTTCAGACACCAAGGTCTGAGCTCAAAGTAGCAGAGTGTTGACTACAGCTCTTTTATGTTGTAGGTTGTGGTTAGAATGGAAATTCAGATATTGATCAATATGAGTGGGTTTCCGATATACAGTGAACTTCATTGAGCCATCCTCGTTTACATGGAGGCAGGTGTCAAGAAGTGGGATTTTACCGTTCTTTTCTTCCTTCGAAGTGAACTGGATGTCTGGACTGACGGAATTAAGATGATCAGAAAATGAGCTTACTGTCCATTCATGAATTTTGGTCATCATATCATCAACATAACAATACCACATAGTTAGCCGGGTAGGTGTGGTATCCAAGGCTCTGCTCTCAAAGTGTTCCATATAAAGGTTTGCGACTATGGGTAAGATAGGGGGACCCATCACGAACCCTTGTTTCTTTTTTTTTTTTTCAAGTTTCAAGTTTATTAGTCTTCCAAAAGAATTAGTTACAATGAACACCGCCTGCAAATAGCGAGCTAATCTAGGCACGCGGTTTCTGCTTATAGAGTTCATTCTGGAATATGAAATAAGTACTTCAGACACATTTCAAGTAAGGTAGATAATTGTGATACATCCAGAGAACATCTATCTGGTAAAGTTGGGTCACCTCAAATCAGCCAGAAGTTGAAACACAAATTGTACAGTTGTCATCAGACAACAATGCAACAACCACTAGGACATCAGCAATTGTCATAGTAGTCCTCCAATTTCTTCCACATAGTACCATGAGCCTCTGGTGTAGTGATATACACTTACTTGATCCTCTGACTAGCTTCACCTTTCATGAGCTAAGGCTGTTTTGTTTTTGATTGCACCTTCTGCTTCCGGGCTGTTTTAAATCCTGGCCAATCCTTTCTCTGGCCTGAGGTGGGAAGTGACAATTTCTTGAGGTGAATACCTGGTGTGTCTGCAGAACTGGCTCCACTGCTTTGAGCTGGCATACCATGGCTACCAGGCTGATATGATGATACATTCATTAACTGTCCAGGATAAACCTGGCCTCCCACTGATTGCTGAACAAATGGCTGTGGCAACCAATACTGCTGAGGCGAGGGAATACTGAAACTAGCAGAGCTAATGGGATCAAAACCCCATCAAATCATTTGCTTGGGTACCATTACTCTGAGCTGGCATAGCATAACTGACTGACTGTTGTGGTAAAACACTTGACAAGTGTCCAGAGTATACACAAGTCACTGTGGGCTGTTGAGTGGATGACTGTAGTAATGGGTACTGAGGAGCCAGTCCCACACTGACCTGAAGGGCAAATAGATCCCATATTAAACGGAAAATTATTGGCTTGAGCACTACTTGCTGATAATGTAACAATCTGTGTCTGTGAAGATGCCATGACACTAGTTGCTGATTGATCTGGGTTGACATTGTTTCTTGACAGAGAAGTTCCTTGTACTGGTAATCCAGCACTTTGATCCAATGGATGTGTGAGGGGATCAGCAGGTGTGGAAACTGAGCCTGGCAGTGATACATTTCATGTCTTAGAGGCTTTTGCTTGCATAAAAGCATCTCTGGACCCAGTGTATGCTTCATTAACATTTGCCCGATATGCAGTTATGTCTAGTCCATTAACAATTTGATGCTATGCAAGTTCTTCGTTGAAAACCAGAGTTTCATATTCCTCATCAATGACACAAAAGTCATCATACACTTTTTCTAGTTCAACCATTAAGGCTGTAAAAACATCAATGTCTGCATTCCTGTCAACTGCACCAGTTGACCTTCGAGAAGCTTTGGTGACCTGTTGTTTGGCCTTAGTTCTTTCCTATTTTTTGTCCTCTTCAACAGTCATGATCGAAGATCACATTCACCAGAAATATCAGTGCAATGGAACAAACTGCCTGGCACACTTCAATATCAATTAATCTTAGCTGACAACTCAAACAAAGAAATCTGAACTCACCGATGGCTGGCAACCCAAACAAACAAATCCAAACTCATCGATGGCTGACAACTTGAAGCTGATACAGATTGACATATGAAACAAATGTTCAAGTAATTTGCACTTTCAGTCTCACCATTAACTAACGATTTGAAGGGAACAAAATTCAATGTTACTGAATTTGAAGACAACTTGAAACACTTTCAATCACCCAGTCGGCTGGCAACTTGGAGTGAACACAATTCGAGGTCACTGAATTCGAAGACAACTTGAAAACGCACTTTCAATACCCTAGTTGGTTGCAACTTTGTACATGTATAGGACGCAGCTTCGATGCATCTCCTCTAAGGACCGTCGGCGTACGGTGAGCCCTCATAATTTTGATATTCTCAGCACCCTCTAGCTTTGTGTGATCGATTAAAAGACTCCTCTTCACAAATTCTACCATGAAAGTATCCTCACTGCCTTCGGGCACATTCCAGATAACTATGTTATTGCAACGGGACCTGTTTTGCAAATCAGTAATTCTGTTTTCAAGCTCTAAAACTTGAGCTTTATTGGCTTTAGTTTTGATGTCTTGCTTCACGTTTGCCAAATCATTTTCTAAGGACTGAAGCCCCTCTTTAAGTTTCTTCAAATCAGTGGCTAATATCGACGTTTTCTGTTCCAACCCTGCAAGCTTATTGCATAATTCTTCATGGTGTCTTTCTTGAGTTGTGCTCACGTCATCAAGCTTCTTAGACAATTTTTACAGCAAGCGAGGAGAATCTCCAGCGCTCATTATTTCTTCTTCACCTTTCTTACTTCTAGTTTTTATCAGCATAACCTGCCAGTTAGACATTAAAGAAAAAACAATTTTTTTTTGCTGTTGAGAGACGGAGCTTGGAAACACACGTCCTACCCGAAGCTCATCTCCAGGCTTCTCCAGTTGGTTGGTTACAACTTGAAGCACACACAATTGGAGTTTACTGAATTCAAAGAAAACTTGAAAACACACTTTCAATCCCCCAGTCAGCTGGAAGCTTGGAGCGAACACAATTCGAGGCCACTGAATTAGAAGACTACTTTAAAACATGCTTTCAATCTCCCAGTTGGCTGGCAACTTGGAGCAAACAAAATTTAATGCACACTGTTTGAAGACAACTTGAAAACACACTCAGTTCAACTCGCAACTCGCAGACTATTCTAACAATATTTGATTGTAACAGCATTGATCCAAGGAGTACACAACAAATGTTTCAACTTCAGTTTATTCGTAGTTAGTATGTAGCTAGAATACAGCTAGGTAAAACCTAAGAGACGGAGATTACAAAATGTATTTTTTAATGATATGAAGCAAAACACATCAAAAATACAAACAGAAAGGGAAATAAACTTCACACTGTTAATACATGCGTTGTTGCTTGCTTTTTGCCATTTGGAGCATCGACATGGTCCTGTGAAAACTGTGATTAACTTGAACAAAAACCCCGAGAAGAAATACAAGCACTGAAACATAATGGCACCATTTTACAAGAGCACATGCTTCCCAATCTGCACAAGGGATGATGGGTGTACAGAGGAAAACTGCAGGCTGAAAACAAAACTAAAGGTTCTCTAAATTTAAATTGCAGCAAAAAAATTTTTATGTGGAAAAACAGGATTAACATTAGAAGTTCCTGACACAGAGCTTAAGCTTGGCTTAAATGTGTGCGAGATGAATTCACTAATAATGACCATGAATTAACATCTAATGGAGTGACATGAGCTTATTAAGCTCAGCTTGAATGTGTGCAGGACGAATCCATAAATAATAACTGCGAATTAACATTTTATCAAGTGACACAAACCAATTATTATTATTTGAATTTTACAATTTAAAGGTTAACAAAACACCAAGGGTTGCTATAAAATGAGGCTTCCCTGGGAAACACAGAGCTCATTTGCCAATTTACTCTGACCAGTGAAGGCTAAAATCAATATGGCAGGTGATTTGAATTCAAGGTAGGTAAGAGCTGGTCATTTAGTTTCAACTTTCTTTGCAAAAAAATTCTTCCAAAAACAATTTTTTTATATATTCATCATTTTAGATTACTATCATGCTGCATGAAGCATTTATTGAAAAAACTGCAAGGATGGTTGACTGTCAACAGTGGCAAGATCGTCAAGGTAGAAAAACCACCTCGACATTTTAATTTCCTTGTCGAATGAAGTAATAGTTAAGTTTGGGGCTCTTTTTTTCCATTTATTGTTTAGCCTGGCTTATGACAATATCAGCTTGTCCTTTGCTATTCAGATGCACCAGTGTGCACATAACAAATATTCCTATAGACCACTTTTTTATACTCACATAACCTGCAAGAAATGCAATTATTATTCTTTGATAGCACTGTTCCTCTTTCATCTTAATGTTTACTCTTGCTACATCAAAATACAGTCGTTGCTTTCACTGAGATACTAGGGACTTTAAGCAGTGGGAACGCGGACGGTGACGGGGACGCCGAAACCTGTGAGAAGATTGGGGAGAGAACGCCGTTGCGACAGAACTTCACAAACAAAAAGCAGCACTGTCGGAAACAATAGTTTCTGCACTGTCAAGCTTATTGACGTGATTTTCGTCCTCTGTTTATCAGGAGGACTTCATGTAAAGAAGTTCTCAATCAACTCTTGATAAGCCACGGTGAAGGTGTGTTAAACTATCACGAACTCCTACTTTTGTGCGATTTAAAACGGTCAAATATTCTCGACCTATCTTCCCGCGGATTCCTTTCCTGAATTTGACTTCGATGATTTTGAGACGATGAGTGCCTGTCCGAATTTCGCTTTCACAAACGCTGAGTTGTACAATGGAGTAAATGAACTCTGAATAAACAGCAAATGTTTAGTCAGACTGGCGCGACAATCGGTGTGCCGACTGATAAAGATCTAAGTAAACCACTGATCTTACGGCTAAAAATGAAAAAAGCTACACAAGTTTCATGGTGTACACCCTTTTAAATGTGCTAGAATCCCACCATAATAAACTGTTTGACATTTTAGTACTTCTTGAAAGGAAAACTTTCGGTTGAAATGCATGTAAGTTGTCTTTATTTAAGTTTGCATAACTGCTTTCAAAAATATATTTCATGGTACTCACATGTTCGTCAACTGGCTTGAGTTCGCTTCAGCTTTCTCGACCTTTCTTAAGCCTTAAAATGAAATATCTCACATAAAAGAGAAAACAAACAATTAAAGTTCCTAGAAATTAGTATCACGGGTTATTTAGCGTTAACACTGCAGCGGAAACGAAAGCGAAAGCTCATGTTTTCAGACAACGCGAAATGAGCTAGACTCACGTTGAGCCAGAACGCAGAACGTCAACCTGTTCCCCGCCAGTCATGCGCAATGGACCTTTTGGGTATTCCCTGATGCTGTGGCGTTCCCGTCGCCGTCCCCGTTGTCGTTGCTTAAAGTCCCTACTACACGTATTGCTGCCCAGTAATATTCCCATGTGTTGCAAGTTTGATGTTTTTAGTGGTAGGTAGTTTGTAGTCCAAACAGAACTCAACAAGGATATTTATTCCACACAGGACTTCACAACGAGCACACCCTGGGCTTGTAACTACACTTGACTCCGGCCGCTCTTGTATATACACACAGCCTCTGCCAAGATATCCACATAACCTCTCTGTTACACTTCACAAACACGACCTCTGTCGATTACACGCGACCTTCGTCACACTTCAGTAAACACTACTGACTCACGAGATTGTTTTCTTAACACTCCTGGGATAAAACCACCTAAGAACTACACTGATCCGTTTATATACTTTACAGCATAAAATTCTAGAACTTTCCGGCTCTACTAAATAAAGTAGCATTTACAGTAGCAGATGTAAACAACTAAAAATACACTATGATGCGACACTAATTGAATATGCTAGAAGATTCAAGACGAAATTAGCATATTTGCGAATCTTCCAAGCACTAGTCGCGTAATAATTTTTCGTAACATGCCATTTTAAATGGTGTTGATCCAAGCCACTCCCTTACCTCATGTAATCACTTTGATTTATTTGTGATCTGCACATCTTCTCTTCTTTCCCTGCAGTTCAACAAGAACAAGAACACCCAGAGTAATTTTGACAACCTTCATCGCAAAATTATTTCTGCTGAAACAAGACCTGAAGGTCATTCTCATACAGCCAATGAAAATCAACAACTTTCCTGCTCATTCTGCTGCAATCCGCCTTGTATTCTCCAAAGCGAAAATCTCCTTAGTCGACTCCACTCATGGACAATTGAGGTTGACAAACCATTCCAAAAGAAAGGACGACTACAAAACCTGTTATACCTTTCTGAAGAGGAGGGGGTTATGGCGTGACCCTGTTTATTTGCAGTAAAAACAAGGCCCAAGGCTGCTATATAGAGGATGTGTGTGAAGTCATCCCTGTCTGGGTTGTTGAGGATGTAGGGAAAGGGATGGCCCATCCTGATAGGGTGCCATACTGTGGTCATCGTCAGTCAAGGGACAATTGCAGATACCGGTATATTGATTGCTTTAATAACATCAATGCTTTTATGGTAGAAGTATGTGGGGGCAGGAGAGAGAAGAACAAAATAGTTACACAAGCAGTAATTTCCCAATTCATATGTGAGAAACATGGCAGCGATACTTTAGAAGTCTAAAACGAGTTCTCCCTTTCCAAAATTTGATGCTAGCAACATTTGGGAAATGGGCCACAACTCACAAGAGGATTTTTTCTTGGGCACGAACTGCTCTTGGACTTTGCTGCCTGGATCGATCTGACTTCAAATGCCAATAAATAGATTATATTCAGCTGCATTTGAGTTTTAGAACACAAATCAATTCTTTCAAATGTGTTGATGACTTACGGGTTTATCAGGGCGTCATAATGCCTCTCAACTACCATACTAGGTATTTAAAACAGTGCTTAAAGTGCTACTGCAACGAAATTTCACTTCTCTTTTTCCCACTTTTTTTTATACAGAATAACTTACCATCATGTACGATTTCCTTTCGTCCAAAAAGGAAATATTAAAAAGACTTCCTTCATTAAAATTTCACCGCTCGAAAAGTGGAAATTTTCGTCCGCCATTACTCGAAATTGGTTCCAGTTGAGCCCGCTATTTTCACAGTGGCATCTCTACTTGTGACGTCATATTCCTAACACGAGATTGATTTACCTTTGATCGCCGTTGATATCAGTCGAGTTTTTATCTTAGTTTTAGCGAAATCTCTGTCGATTCAGAAGTTCATTTTGGGTAAAGTTTGTCTGGAAGCAGTAGTGAAGGTTGCTCTGAGTGTTCAGAGGCTAGCTTCTGCTCGGCAAGTGAAGATTTCCAATCATACGATGATAGTGCCGAGCCAGATTGCCACCGAAGAAGAAGCCACCTAGTACGCTGAACAAATAGCTGTAAAGGAAGAAGAAGAGTCTGAGGACATGCTTCTAAGTCAATTTGCTGACGAGACAGATCTACCAGACTGGCATTTTATTTGGTTTCTTCGTTTCGATTTTTTCTTTCTGCTTTTATCAATGTGTCTATTTTTGTAAAAGAGCTACTGAAAATTCCAAGCAGTTTGTTTCGAAGGAAGTTATGTTGGATTCGATCTGTCTCCGTTTTTGAAAATGTCTGTTTCGTAGATATTGCACGATGAAAATTTCTGTAATTTGGTCAATTACCAAACATAATAAAAAAAAGATCGAAGTGGTAGTTTTAGTTCTTCAGGTATTTCAAGTTTAGTTATACATATTTTTGGTGTCAATTAACTATTAATGTTATTTTGAATTTAAGCTGACCCATACATGTACATGTATGGTTATGGTTATAGGTATTAGTTAGACCATTGGGATCCTTGTGGAACAAAGGGCGGAAGATGGTTATAGGTGCAAGTGTATAAATTGTTCGTTGGAGGTTGTTGTCCAGCATGAAGAATGTAGATGTTGCATGGAGGTTGATATATGTCATGAAAGAATGGCAGAAGTTGAAAAAGATGATTAGTAAGTTACTTTCACATCCAGGTTTTGAAAGTGTGTCTGAGTAGTTGGGTTTTGGCTACTGCAGCAATAGGGCTTAAAACGAAAGAAAAATTAAAGGGTTTACCACATTGACCACATTGTTTGCTGAAGGCAACACCACAGCCACGGAGACAGTGGGAAACCCCCAAAATTTGGAATTTTAGAGGGGCAACAGCAGAGTCTGAAATCTCTCCTTCCTAGCTGCCAGATGATCAGAATTTTCAACTGGCCATCAAGGGGGGGGGGGATAACTATTTTCAGGACTATGCCACTGTCATATATTTATCTCATTCCCAAATTAATGTTAATTTTGGCCAAAGCAATTACACTGACAGAAAATTTAGACCCCTTTTGCCAATAGAAGACTTTTCATCTTGTCTTCCATTACCATAAAGACGAAAACTGTTGGCGACTGCACATCACTCGCTTGTGATGGAAAGGTTTCATTAAGTCGAAAGCTGTAGCCAAAGTCAAAAAAGTTAATTTTAGACCCTAAACAGCCAAAAATATGTAGGGTGTGCTTGCGTACAGCTGCATGGATTCCTTAGAGATCAGCAATGAAATTGGCTTTTATAGACTAGTAATGAACAAATCCTATCAGAACTTCCAACTGGCTGAAGCACCAGAAATTAAATATATTCCTTGGGGAGTGTACTGCATGCTACTCAGGGTCTCCTCAGTACACAACAGCAACTCAATAACGTTAACACTGACTGTGTGACTGATTGTATTCCGAAATATCCAACTCATTGATAAAAATGAGAGAATGTCACAGTATTCTCTGTTTTCTGTTTAGTCCTCCTGTTAAAAATACGTCTAATTGCAATATCAACAAGGCCTGGATGAATTTAAAGAGAAAAATAAAGCAGGGTTCGTACAGGTCCTGGAAAACCTGGAAAGTTATGGAATTTTACAATTTCATTTTCCAGGCCTGGAAAGTCCTGAAATCTAGGTGTAGGTCATGGAAAGTCATGGAAAATCAGTATGTTTTCTATGAATGAAAGGCATTACGATCCAAAGTTGAAAAATTAACTGGCAAGTCCAAAAATCAAATGTAATTTCAGCTGAATAAATGATTGTTTTGACACTACTGCCGGAGGGAAATAGCTTAACTTAGGCCATGGAATATTTCAAAAAGTCATGGAAAAAGTCATGGAAAGTCATGGAATTTTGACAGGTCATAAGTGTGCGAACCCTGTAAAGGGAAATAAGAATTAAGCAACACTGATCAGGGTTTGCATAGGTAATGGAAACATGGGAAGTCCTGGAATTATTAATCTTCTTTTTCCAGGCCTAAAAAGTCATGGAATTTTTAAAGCTCTATAGGTAACACAGTGAGGGATTATTTTAAAGATACTGTCACCCCTCATTTCTTGAATGTTGCAATTAGGTGTATAGTTTTGATTAAAACTGCATTTTCTTAAGCTAGACACCCCTCCCCTCCCTCATTGTTGTTGCATGATAAAATGGCTTAACCTTGCCCCCCTAAAAATCCAAACAATCCACATTACCTGTAAAATTACGCATGTGTCCAGCATAATTATCAAGGTGCACAAGGTGAGGACCAGGAAACTGACGCTTAGGAAACTGAGTTTAAACTGCCATTTTATTCAAACAGATTTCGCAATGGGTACAAAACTGGGACATTTGAGCTTATTTTAGGTCAACGGAAATGTACACAGCAAAACGCTCTAACGAAAACGAGTTTCGCTCACAACATTGTCTCTATCCAGCGAAAAGAACAGCAATTACCAGATTACATAACGTGAAGGGCGCCTACATCTAAAAACCCATTAAATTACCGAGTGGCCAGCTTCTGGGGATGAAACTTCTGGTGACTGTGAGAAATGTTACAGTTCATTTATGATCTCTATGGAAAGTAGATATAGAAACCTGTGTTTGAGGAAAAAAAACAGTAAATTATTTCCGGTTGAATTGAAAATTTTGGAAACCATTGAAAGGCTCTTCGGTAAACCAGAATCTTACGAGTGTGCCACATGACTGGAATAAACAGAAGGTATAAAAAACTAAAATACAATAGCGCGACGATATGAACAATACTAAAATTGATGAGTTACTTGAAGATATATTTACAAATCGCAGAGATGTCTGGGACTTAACATATAGGATACTTCTACGAAAAACTGAAAAAACTTCATGGCTGACACAATACTGAAGCTTAGATAAAATTAAACAAGGCTTACCTTGCGGTGTTGTCGTTTGTTTCCCTGGCTCGATCTTCCATATTGTAGGAATTGAGCCAAGAATAAGCCGACGACGACAACCTTCTATATAAAACGCTCTTGAAAAACATTCCTCCGCGAAATGGACTGACACCCGCCACAAACTTTCCGCTCGGGTTGAAGTTCGCGCGGTGAGTGTGCACGAATCTCAACCACTTATCTCGCTCACTTTTTAATCGTAGGACTAAAATGAGCGGAAATACCTGCATTCATATCTGATCTATTGCTGCATCCGTGTACTACACATCGATCGGGCACGATTCGATTCGAATAGAGCGCTAGATTCACGTTGCGAAGCCAGTTAACTGCGAACTACATAGAGATGTTATAACAAAATTCGCCATGTGAGCCAAGTTGGTTAGGAGTATGACGTCACAAAGCAGCAAGGCCTTATGGGGTTGCAGGAACATGATTTGATAATGGCGGACGAAAAATTCTCGGAAAAAACCGTAAAAAAAAACATCTTCCCGCGCTTGTTGGACAAAACGGCTTGGACAGGTGAGTAAGTACCACTTAAAGATTCAGAAAATGCAAAAACAATGAATTCGAAAAATTTCGTCGCAGTGGCACTTTAAGATACTAGTTGACAGAGGTCTAATGCATCACATCTCTTTTCTGTTGCTTTGCCACTCGATCGATTCACGTGTTGTGTTTCACATCACAATGACCAACCAAAACAATATGTTCCTAGATTTCTGCTCTGTATGCTATTTTCCTTTGACTTAAAAGACAGTTAAGATTTTGTAGGATTTGATTTTGACTTCATACAATACATTAAGTCTGCCTTTTTGCTGTTTGTTTGGGCTGATTAGCGGCCAAATGAACAAATTGCGAACTGATATTGATTAGGTCACGTGACTCAGTAGCACATTGTTTTGGTGTAAGAGTAATTTCGTGCTGGGAACCTTGAATGCTATGTTCAAAACTAAGAAAATTATTGAACTTCTCTCAGAAAAGTGGAAGGCACTCAAACAGCTACATATGAAATACCTTCCTGGGATAAATGAGAGAAAGCACTTGGAAGAGGTTCAGAATCGTTATTCTAACCTGAAATGTGATACACATGATGTCATT
>JAHPZR010008463.1:0-21404 GCA_019787425.1 Platygyra sinensis
AGAAGTACATTCATATTGTTACCTATTCATACCCTGTAAAGATTCATTTTGAAGTTAACAATTGTGTAAGTGGATTAATCGGTTTCCTTTGACGCCCCATGATCCGAGAGATCTACATGGTAGGATTAATCTGTTTAGTAAAGAAACGTAAAATCCGTTTTTCGGATTCTTTGCATCTAAGAATAAGATTTTTGTAAATAAACGATGAGGTAAACTACCAAATTTTGAGAGCTGCTTGTCCCAAGGGAGACGGCAATTCAATTTTTTTTGTAGTCCTAATTGGGCTAACTTTGCCTTCCATGCAGCATTTAGTACACAATGTAATTACTGTCAGTATCTGTTTTTGATCAAAATCTAGTAAATTTGTAAACTGCATGATGTGGGATGGCAAGAAGTCTCTGTCACAGAAAATTTTTAAGATGGTAAGTGGAGTATTTTGAATGATTTATTATGAGACTTTCAAAATTGTATAGCAATCAAGAATCTGAGAGTACACATGTACATTGTTGACATTTTTTGTGACGCAGACTGCAGTTGCTGATTGGAGCTCTACAAATGTAGAAGATGTGGTAGTGAAATAGCTAGTCCTGGGTCTAACCCTGAGCAGGGTTTTTTGTTGTGTTCTTGGAAAAGGTGATTTTTTTTCTCAGTGCCGAATATCCCATTCAGGCAGGAGTAATAGTACTTTGAACTGCAACAACATACTCACTTACTGCTACAGAAACGGGGATGATCTCCTTTAAATTAGCCATCTCTACAAATAATTTAATTTTTTGCCACCTGCGTCAAACAGCACAGCATAATGATGGAGATTTAGTCCAGACGGTGCTCGAAATGTTCAGATCTCATACAGGTATTGAGTTTGGGTCCACCGTTGTCTGTGCAGTATACATTAGATGGCTAACTTATTTATGTGTTATCAATGAGAAATTAAAAAGGTTCATCATTCACAGCTGCACACCTGTAAAATTTTCTTGTACTGCGAAACTGAAGGATGTCTGTCATGTTCTATTTTAGGCAATGGAGGAAATTAAAAAGGAACAACTTCAGAAGTAAGTCCAGTCCTGTATTTTTGAATGTCATGCATCATAAATTATTTATTGACAGATCTTCATTAATCTTGACCAATCTGATCCTTAAATTAAGGATCTTCAAAGATTTTGCCCACAGATCTCGCCCATGCAGGTCTTGGGGAGATCCTGCTAAAAATCTTGCAATTGCATAAACGGATCTTTTCAAGATCTTTCCGAAGATCGTTGACGGTTTCCAAAGATCTCTTAAAATCCTCAAAGATCCTATAGTAATGTGTTTTCACTAAGGTTAGGCCATGCCTCTTCGAAGATTTTCATTTTCACTGAGAAAATTTAAGTGATCCGGAACGGGAATACATACAGATTACGATTTGCTAGATTTGTTATTTGATGTTTTATGAAACTCGCGCTCAATGTTGTTTTGTACAGGCAAAGGCAGTCATCTCAACCTCACTTAATAGAGACCGATCCACTACAGATTTTTCTTGCTGCAGTTGAGAATTCCAAACCAGTTATAGGGGTCCGTGGCACTAAGAAAGGAGGCAAAGTTTACCAGGTGAGCAACAGCGAGTCCCGTGAAAGTGGCTTTTAATGCCAAATTTTGTTGCCCTTTGTTGTTGCGAATTTGTCACGTACGTGCTGCTGCAACCAGCTGCATATTCAGAGCTGACCGAAATTTTTCGCAAGGATTGCTGTGGAACGTGATTAAATGAACGGAAGTGTGGAGTCAGAGCGTTGCCTACTGCTCCTCGCCGTTCCCCGCCCGGTGATATCGCATTAGTTAGATTAAGCACCGCGAAAACGGCGAACGCTGAACGTCAGCTAGCCGTTTGTCGTTTGCCGCTCCGTCCGTGATGTTCATCTATTTAAGCTTCCCGACGACACGGCGAAACTGGGAGACTTACAAAATTGAAACATTTGAAATCAGCTAGGCATAACTAAATGTTCGTTCAAAAAAGAAACTATTTCAACTTATTATTAAAAATATTAACTGAAGTGCAGCTCCAGTTCGGTACAGGCCAGGCCCATATTTCTTAATTTTTCTTTTAAACTAAGCAAATGTATGGCAAATGTTATCAGTCGCCATTCACTGCGACTAGAAAAAATGGATACGGAGAGTTATATATTTTCCGCTTGAATTTGAAACTCTTTTGGCTTTACAAGCAGTTCATGTAGAAGTAGGATGATAAACGAAGCATAGCTATAAAAGCAAGCGATCAAAATGTAGAAATAGTCGATAAAAATGGGCTGCAAATACTCACGTTTTCGCGTTCACTCCAAACGGGAAAAATGTCCTCCTCGAGTAGAAACGGCGGCCGGCAAACGGCAAACGCGGGAAATGTCAGGTCACGTGACCCTCTCTGCCGTTCGCGGGAAAAAAATACGCGGTGCTTAATCTCTCTAATATCACGCTGAAATAACCGCGGCCAAGTTGCAGTTGAATTGCATCTGATTTGCATGCATGATTTGGAGTTGCAACGCTAGCATGAATTTTTTCGTGGCCACTTTGGCAAAGAGAAGCTAATCACACCGAGCGCGGCAGTCAGTATAAAACAACTTTGTTTTGTTTATTAATGTGACAAACAATGTCAAATCCTCATTGCTACGGTAACCTGTCAAAACGCGCTTGAGACGAAACATCCCGGACAAAACGCTACCTTTAGAGTACGCCAAAACAGACTAGAGAGATTAAGATAGAGGTTTGCATGAACACTGCAAACGGCAAACCGCGGTTAGAAGTTAGCGGTCACACGTTAGAGGTTTGCTGCGCGTAACACGGTAAGTTTGCGGTTAATGTGGCCCGAAGACTACAAAATGCAAATTAACATGAATTCTAACTGTTTGCTTACGTCTTAATTTAACTGTTACTATGAACGGCTATTTTATTCGAAGGTATTATCTATTGACTAAATGTGTCACAAATATCTTCTTATCGATGCAGTTTTAGTGGAAGCAAGAAATGACTCGTGGCTCGGCAGCCATGTTGCTCGAAACTGAAAAAAGCGGTCGCGATTCACAACATCATTGCAGCTCACAGTGAATTGCACCTTTGCGCTAAAACCATATTGAATGAAAATTACAGATGTGTATCAACTAATCTACACTCCCCTTACGCGAAATGTTTCAAAATAAAAGCAAAGAAACCTTGAAGTAAATGACTTACCTGAAAACCGCCTTCTTCACGTCCAAACACGAACATCAAACCGCAGACCTGACGGCGGGAACTTGGTCACGTGACTTCTTTATGTTCGCGCTTCGCGGGAAATGCTGAAAAACCTCGATCTTAATCTCTCTAATAACTCAGGTATTAGATTAGAGCATTTCCTGCGAGGAAAAGCGACATTTGTAACGGGCATTCGTAAGCGTTTTTCGGTTGGCTAATTCTACTTCGTACAGTTCACTTGCCATTTGCCATTTGAGTCTCAAAAATTGAATGCTCCCGTTCATGCCGTGTTCTGATGTAAGATACAGAGTCTCTTCTGCAGTGGCACTTTACAGACAGGTAACAATGGTCAATCTCATATTGCAACGAGATTGCTGTCTCTCCAAACCCTCCCATAGGCCGGGCAGCTATTGAATTTGGATTTTAAGAAAAACATCTCCCTTAACCCTTTAAACCCAGGAGTGACTCGTAGATTTTACTCTAACGCCAGACGATTGTCCTCATCAAAGGGAGACCTCTTAGGGCTTAAAGGGTTAAACATGCGTTAAACTGATGTTGCATCCCCTTCCCATTGCAATAGAATGAGGCTGTGTTCGATTATAACTGAAACTGTAAGTCGTTCTGTTATATACAGTCACAGTCGCTCCAGTTACCTTTATAGTTGTTGTTTATTGAGCGATTTCTGGTTGTCAGTCCCAGTCCTCTGATTTCCAGAAGTCATTCCTGGCTCTCCTCTCTCCAGGTCCCTACGCCTCTCACCCCTCAGCGTCGTCGGTTCCTTGCAATGAAATGGCTGATCACTGCAGCTCGTGAGCAGCAGAAGAACAAAAACAAAAATGCCCGAATGTACAAGAAGCTAGCCAAAGAGTTAATTGATGCTTTCAACAATGAGGTAAGAAAGCACCTTGCTTGGTCAATGAGTAATACATGGTGCAAGAATTTAAAGTTGTATGTCCGTAATGAATTGGTGGTCAAACTCACAAGGTCATTTTCAATTGTAAATTGTCTTTACTCCAGTTTACCAGTACGAAATTAGTGCAAAACACAGGTAGATGTAACAAGGCCCGATGTCCAAATCTACATGTACGATAATTTAGTGAAATCAAATACAGTGAAAACAAATGAAGTGTTGACAAGAAAATGTTTCGTTCTATTCCGCTTACTTTCACTATACCCTTCACTCTAAGGTATAAAGTTCTATACGTCGCTTGAGTTTCTTCATATATGTAGCTTTTTTAGAAGAACTGTACCAGCTAGCCCTACTGGGCCGCTTAGATTTTTACGCATAAATCAAGAAGTTGATGGCTTATACTTATCATTTTACTTATCAAAAGACGGGTCACCGATATTTACTGCTTACTGTGAGCGGACAAGATGAACCAAATCGCGCGTTGTGATTGGTTACCCGAGCGGGCAAAATGGAGCTATCTTGCTCGCTCGGGTTTACCCGCCATGTCCCGAAAGAAACTTCCCCCGAAAGCCAAATAATAAATCCTTTATTGACCAAGCTTTTTCGTTCAAGATGGGTGGATATTGGCTTCGTTCATTATTTGTGAGTTGTTGGACGTCGATTCCGTCGGTCCATAAACACTCAATAGAAGAACTTGGCCAATATCCAGCCATCTTGACCTCACGCTTGGTCAATAACCCTTATATCTAAACTCCCCGACAAATTCATTTTTAAGGTCTTCGTCTGCTTAGTATTGTGCTAATGCCATCATGTTTGGTACAAACAAGAACAGAGTTGTCGTTAGATCGATACACAACCTGTGCCCTCTCCCTTTAGTATTACATCATCACCTGTATCATCCCAGCCGTTTTACAACCTGCGGCTCTTTTTTCAGATTGCGTAAGTAAATGGCAGAAGCATCAGTGTCTGTAAAGATTGCAACTTTGTCTAAGCTCCTAGTCATAATAGTTTACATCAGCTTGTCAAAATTCCTTTTTAAATCTGAAACTGAAGTGGGTAAAAACACATTTATGTGGAAGACGTGTACTAAGGGAAGGAAATTAAGGGTCACCATAACAAGGTATCTAATTTGCATATTTATTTTCTGACTAATTCAGGGTACCATTATAAAAAAGAAGCAGGACCTTCACAAAAGAGCAGAAGACAACAGAGCTTATGCTCATTTTCGCTGGTGGTAGTACAACTGTGAGTTCCCTTACCAATCTCATGAGGGATTGCGAGCGAGGGATTGCGAAAAGGAAAGGAAACCTCTTCTTGGAACGTCCAGTGATCTTATCGCCATCCCTTTCCAAGTCTAATTCGCCGCTCTGACATCCGTTATTTCAAGCGCAATCTTCGACGGCCTGCATTTTGTTGAGAGTTTTAACGCAAAATGGTCTTACAATGTTTAAAGAACAAAACACACGCAGGCATACTAAAAAGTAATGACGAAGCAACTCTGTACTGTTAAACAATTTTTTTTTTAATTCTAGTTCCGATAGCACGTTACATGACGTATCTATAATTTGGCAACCGAAGGTCAATCTGGACAAGTAATCACAAGCCCTTGCAAAACTCCCAAGTGAAGTATAGGTCGAAAACAATCTCCGATTGGCGCAAGCCAGGAGTCCATCACTGGGAGCCTGCAACAACCCAATATTCCTGTCAAGGCGTTTCCACAGACCGATCTATTCTTAGATTGAATTTATCACGAATTCAGTTCCCCCGGGAACCTCAGTGACCAATAGGCCCTTTGCAGCTAAGCCATCACGTGACCTACTTTTCATAAAATTATGGGCTATAACTTAACGATTTCCAGAAATGGAAAAAGTATGTCGAAAATATCAAAATGGCTAAGTTTGAGGCGCCCATCATTAAAGAATGAGATTTTATGACAGTCTGAACTTTGAAAAGAATAAGAAGATTTGTGGAAAAAGTTGTTGGAGAGCAAGACCTTGCTCTCCAGCAACATTTTCCATAGAAATCCTCTAAATTTTCCGAAAATTCAAACTGTCATATAAACTAACTCTTAAATGCCAGGGGCCTCAAACTTGGCCATTTTGCTATTTTCGATGCGCTCTTTCCATTTCTGACATTCTTCAAGTTATAGCCCATACTATGAAAATTTTTCAGGAAAAATTTGGTCACGTGACCCCAGCTGCAAAGGGCCTATTGCAATCACAAGCACGGGCTAATGTTGAGGCTGCATTGTTTTATCCTCACCGAAGCGTGCACATTTAGATTGGAACTGGTCTATTCGCGAGAAATATATCTAAAAATAGACTGGTCTGTGTAAATGCCGTCGCATTGGCCTATTTTATGGGAGCTGCAGGCTCTTAGTAATGGGCTCCAGCGCAAGCCGAGCACAATCTGCGGACGAGGATCTCTGAGTGAAGTCTGTGGTACCTCCCCTTCCGGTAAAGGACAAGGAAGATAAGGCGGTTATGCGGCTTAAGGGGGGAGAAACTTAACTAGAAGTCTGTTGCTAAGGAAATCTCAAAACCTCCTTTTTTGGCTCCTGAAGTCCAGTGGGCATCAAAGTTTAACGTGTTTGTTCGATTTACGTTTCCCTTAAATGTTACGAACCCGCCCATATTTGGTATGTCACGTGACCACAATAGAAAACGTCTAAAAACTCGGACTGAGTGGATCGTTTTCGAAATATAACAATACGTTTTGCCAAAACACGGCATTATCTACAACTTGTAGCATGCGTTTGAGGAAATGTACAATATTTCGAAAATTATAGATCTTTAAGAGGCTATAAAAGCACTTAAGATCTATAATTTTCGAAATATTGTACATTTCCTCAAACGCATGCTACAAGTCGTAGATAATGCCGTGTTTTGGCAAAACGTATCGTTATATTTCGAAAACGGTCCACTCAGTCCGAGTTTTTAAAAGTTTTTTATTGTGGTCACGTGACATGCCAAATATGGGCGTGGTTCGAAACATTTAAGGGAAACGTGAATCGAACAAACACGTTAAACTTTGATGCCCACTGGACTTCAGGAGCCAAAAAAGGAGGTTTTGAGATTTTCTTAGCAACAGACTTGTAGTTAAGTTCCCCCCCCCCCCCCCTCCCCTTACCCCCAGTCATACAAACGTCTGTAAATGTTGCAATTTTCGACTTGCATTTTCTTAGCTGATATTACACCTGAAATGCTGAAAATTTGCAGGGTTACTAAAGTAAGGGTGTTATTTCTAGTCCTGGTATACGTTTTTAATTTTAACTTATTTGAATTTTCGGCCGCCATTTTGGAGAAGGGTCTTTTACGACATGACCTATTTAATACGGCACTTGCGTGCCTGTTTGCGCGTTTACCGAAGGGAAGAAACGAAGAATTGTGAGGATACAAGAAACATTCCTGTTGCTCAGTGCTGGCTTTGTCGGCGCGCGCATCGCAACACAAGTGCCCTCTTAGCGAACATAAAAAAGCAGGCGAATACCGTTCATTTCTAATTCTGCGATAAGGTGATTTACAAGTTCAAAGGACCAGTTCAAAGGTACTGTCTGTGTATTCCGACTTCAGAAAAATTACAGCATATATCAACCTGGTTTTCAAATGACGCTGACGAAAGCTATAATTCGCATGAAACGCACCGCTTCCAGTTCAACACTGTTTAGCCCATAGTCTAAACATCGAAAATGCTCAAGAAGGTGAACTATTTGAAAGTTTTCCGATGTGAAATAGAAACATTCGAAACACTCTAATCAGCTTATTGTCGTCTTTATTCAAGTCCTTCAGCCTCACAAATCAATCAAGTCAGTTGCTTGGAATCGAAATCACAAGCAGTATAATAAGAAACAAGACCATGCATTGTTTGATAACTACGATAGATTAGATTAGAAATTCTGTACAATATCAGGTTAATAAAGTGTCACTGGCTCTGATCGTTTGGGGGCATAATTCACTGTAACAGTCCTTTTTCAAACTGGAAAATAGACACGGTGAAATCCAATCAACTTCACGGTATACGACAATCCCGTCCGTTATTCGCAGAGACATGTGCAAGAGCGAAGCATGGATCTAGGATCGCGTGACTACCCAGGCTGAAGGAAAAACAAATTTACACGAAAAACAACTAAATGACACAAGGAGCGGAATGATAACGGGACCGCGAACTGATAACACTATCTTTAGCTCGGTAAAACAACTCATGATCCGGTTTCTAGTCAGCACTGAAAAAAATCCCTATCACTTTCACTACAAACTGTCACTCCACTCACTACCTGGATATCTAAATTTCACTCGATTACCACACTATCATGTATCACAAAATTTAACATCACATTTTCCAAAAAACCACATCACAAATACATGTATTCACATTTCTCATCAAATCATCCACAACACATTTTCACAGGCTTGCATCATCAAGACTGATACAGCAGACGATCAAAGACCAAAGACGACTACAAATTTATACAGAAACTGTCTACTAATACGACTTACTGCCCTAGAATACCCCAACAAACTCATTGTAGAAAACTCTCTCTCATGGCTACCTTACTGCATTCACAAACGACGACTTACTAACAAATCACGACCCTACAATAACAACTTACAGTTTACTACCGCAGCAAATATAACAAACACGCTCGAACTGACAAAATTGTACACCTCATCCTACACAAATACCATAACACGCTTATCCCCAAACCCACCAAAGCTTACTGCAACACTGCAAAACTTCACACTTTGATAGCTACTCGCTAACAAACTCTTGCGCTCCAAAATTATCAAGTGTACATAATTTTATAATAAAGTTTCCATATAACGCCCGCTCTGGTTGGCTAAAACAGCGTGCCTTATCAGAGATTAAAATATAGATAGGACCCTGCGCGCGCTCTGATTGGTCAAAACCTACGTTTTATCAGAGTATAAAACATAGAAAAAGCGTGTTTTAATTGTTTTGCGCGCGTTAAATCTATATTATAAAGCAAACGAAGAAGCCTAAGCCGTGTATTACACTGTGATAAAACACGACAGACATTTGAGAACACGAGGGAAATGTAGAAAGCACAAGCCGCAGGCAAAGAAGTGGGGAAAAACAAGAAGTGGGGAAAAACACTCGACTGCGTCTCGTGTTTTCCCCTGATTTTCTTTCGTGCTCTACCGCTTCCCGCGTGCTTTACAACAGAACAGAGCACAGTCGAGGCTTCTTTATTTGTTAATTAAGGCCGTCAACAAAACCAGGGACATGGAACATCATGGAATACGAAATATAGACGGCACACTGATCCCAACAGCAGATATGACCAAAATTAAATAAAATGGAATAAAGAACTAAATTATTTTAATCAAAATTGCCCTATGTTTCGGTTTGCAATACACACCTACCTCAGGGGCTGAGTGAACTGTTACAAACAAACATTTAAATGAAAATGCGTGACAATGATTAGTAGGCATTCATGTACCCATATTTTTTCGGTCTGATTCGAACGTCACCACCTCGGGGTTTCTATGAAAACGAATTAGGAATAAGGGACAGTTACGTGACTGAAAGGAATGGAATACTTTTAAGTTGCGAGCCTTCATCCATTGCAGTCATTTTCCTTTTTTTCTAGTCTAGTTATGTTTATGTGTGTGTGTGGTATTTTATTTTTATTTTCCGAGATGTTACCAGTTTATTTTTGTTTAATTTCATTTTTAAAATTTGATGTTACATATTGTTCTCATACTTATGATAATTCTTCCATGTCCCGGGACGTTCCGGAATGTTCCGGGAAGTTCCGGAATCTTCCATGGTCCTGGTTTTATCGACGGCCGTAGTTTTGTCCAGTTTTCTCAGATGTTCGTAGTAGAAAAGGGACTCTTCATTTGATAATAGCGTCAGGTGATGATAAGGAAGTCGGACAACAAAGCTCTTTTCTTTCCCTTGAGTTTTGAATAAGTCTGCCATTTTTGTCGGAGGTACAGAGTTCCTCTGAATAGGAAAACGAAACCATTACTTTAAGTGTTTGCATAACCTAATACACCTGTAATACTGCTGTACGTTGAAGGGTCTCGAGTGACCCTTGTTCCACAAAATAAAGAATACATGTACATGTCGCGAAAATAATTTATTTTATTCAAAACTTCATCTTACAACCGTTAACTTTTAACTGCGTTTCGAGATTTCGTCGTGTAGTGCATCCCTAGCTTTGTTTCGTACTTAGCATGTTCTTCGTTTTGACGCAATCTTTCCTGATTATTGCATTACAGACGTAAAGCAAAAAGTGCGGGGAACCTATTTGGTGTCACATGAAGGAGCCAAAGTGCGCTTTCGAAGCATCACTAGAGTTTTCAAGATAATTGCAATAATTATTGCTAATAATGGAAACAGGGCAGGAAATGCATTAGCTGTGTAAATTCGGAAAAGTCGGATGCCAAATTCAGATAGTCATGGTAAAATTGTATTTCTGAGGTATGCGTAATATCTCTGCTATTAGGTATCTAGGACAGAAAAAGGGGCGGGGGGATTTCATTTGTAGATGGTCCTCTGAACATATTTGCAGTCTTATACACAGGATTTTGCAAAATCTCTGTCAGAGATCTCTTCGTTTGACTCCGGATAGCGATATTAATCAAAATGACAGATTTAAGGACGTTCGCGCCCATTGCTACTGCGCATCTCTAGTGCGCACGCTATTCATTGGTCACGAGCGTGCCACGTCATTTTCAAGCGCGCGCACGGAGTCGAAAACTGAGCCCTCCCAGGGGGGGGGGGGGGGGGGGGGTGCATGTTCCCAAGATCCCTTAACCTTTTTGGATTTTATCCCTTGTTCCCCATTACTAAAACCCCTTGGTGTTCCCTTGATCCCAACAATCTAGTCAAGAGTTCCCCTGTTCCCTGAAAATATTTGAAATTATCCCCTGTTCCCTGAAAATAAATGCTACAGTTCCCGTGTTCCCTAAAACCCCTGGGAGGGGCTCAAAACTCAACAAAATATAGAGCTGATGACCTTTACGTTAACTTTGTGTGCGAATATTTTTGTTGGATGCTCGGTGACCCCCAATTTTTTTTCGGCAGATCACTTCCTTTTCTGATTCTTTCCATTATACTAAAAAACAAAAAAAATCTGTACGTGGGAAGTTTTAATTATTTCTCATGTACTAATCAAACAGGGTCGAATTGGTACGTGGATACAGGTGTGCGTAACTTAAAAGTTGTATTTTTTAAGGCTAATTCTAGCTGATTTAATGACATATGTAGCAAAGATCTATCAAATAGGCTTATATATGCTGTGTTAAACACACATAACTTAGATATGATTCTTCAAATTAACTTTATGCCGATAGTAATGAATCTGGGCAAAATCGCCTCGAATGACTGGAAATCCTAGAAATGCTATGGTCTGTGATACGCCTTATCTTCAAAACGAGTTCGGTGACCCCCAATTTTTTTTACGTTTTTAATCTAAACTTATCATTTTCTACCTGCATACAAAGTTTAAAAAACATCTGTGCGTGGGAAGTTTTTGGGTGCGAACGTCCTTAAAGTGAAAGAGTCTACGTTACCGAAGCCCAAAAATGTTATATTTAGCAATTATTGAATGAGGCTGAGTAGGATATGAAGAATTCTGCAGATCAAGGAGGGTGTTATCCACAGAGGCCGAAGGCCGAGGTGGATAACACCCTCCGAGATCTGCAGAATTCTTCATATCCTACGAAAGCCGAATTCAATAATTGCTTTATTATTCATTCAAAATATTTCCCCGTTCTTAAAGGAGTTTCGCCATTTCGCTCTTTGTTTTTCTGCTCACCAAAAAAACACAATCTCGTCCCCAGATTTTCTCGGTCAACGGTTCAATAATCTGCAGCGGGCTGCACTTTTGACGTCATCGATTCAATAAATTTCAGCGGGCTGCACTTTTGACGTCATTGATTCAATATGACGAAGATTCTTTCCAAATTTGGTAAACAGCAGCTGGTTATGGTGAATTATGCGTGCTGCTTTAACCAATCAGAAACGGGGAAATATTTTGAATGAATAATAATTCTCTTTCATACCCCCAATCCCCCCTTATATACAAAAACCTAACTGAAGAAATAGGAGGGTATGAATGGAGTTAACTGACTGGCGACAAAAAGTTAGAAAATATTACTGACTAACGACAAAACGAGGAAAAAAAATACTGACTAGCGACAAAAAATTAAATGGGAATTACCGACAACGGACAAAGATCGAAAAGTTTAACCGAGGACCGTCAAAGTAATGAAATTTTAACCGACAACCGACATGCGGACCCCAATTCAGACCCTCAAATAGGGAAACGGACAATTTCTCGCAAATATTGACCACTTTCCATATATTAAAATTCAGCTCGGCAGCGAGACCAAGAGGACACAATTCAAACAAAAGAAGTTTAATTACCATGTTTTTTGTTTGTGTCATTTGGGCGCCCACTATCAAGCTGAATTTTAATATTTCGAAAGTGGCTTTTTGATTGCAGGCATTCGAAATTCAAATTAAAATCCCGTTGAGTGGCGTAGATATTCAAGATGACCGATGATTTAAATAAAATTGAACAAAGATAAGGTAACCGTAAAATAGTAATATACTAAGGAAGGAAATTACAAACGAGATAGTAAGGAATTCAGGGGAATGATATTGGGGAACATTGAGATTTCTTGTGAAAGACGAACTCGAAAGATGAGTCATCCACGCTTCATAGCTCGCGATAGTCGATAGTGTTTACTGAGTCGGATTATAGACAACCCTTGAGCAAGACTCCACTTCTGGTGACCTTGGATATCTTGTGGTTTGATCAGGCACGTTACTCAGGCGCATTTATTAAATATCAATAAATAGTGTGGTAAGCTATTGGCCAATCAAGTGACGGGTGACGCACACGCGCAAGAATGTTTAAAAAACATTTCTCGGAATTGTGCAAGTTCTTTTCCTGTTGGGATTTTTCATACAAAACATCAGTTAGCCCGTGGTCTGTTCCTGATTGTTTCTCGTACATGCGGAGTCCTAGAAATAGAATTGAATCTCACTTTTGGTAAGAAAAAACACTGGCATGAAACAAGGGCGCTCAAAAAAGCTTCACATGACATACATGTGGTAACAAGTACCCGCAGTATGTATATTGTGCGGCCGAAAATTCCCTATTTTTTCCCCGAATAGCCAAATTTCAGTTTTGCTTTTCATTCCGTCTGTAATGCCGCATCCGATAGCGACAAAACCGTGGCTAGGCGAGAGCAAGGTATGGGTGAGACATCAACCGCTCATTTAACACACGAAATATGATCCAGAGCCATTCTTCAAGCATAGTGGTGTTAGTCCTCTATGAAATGGCACGATCTATTGATTGTTCTAATAAATGTTTCAAAATTCATATATATCTTAGTCTGTCAAAAACACAGACTTTTGGTTTTCTCCGGTACTTGCATGTGTTAAAAGCAAACACCGCCACTGAGAAGACCTACATACGACCGTCAACTAGTGATTGCTCTACTGGACTGTATCACGACTGTTTATTGATCGACTGAGTAGTTGTCTATTGCGCAGTGGTTTTCTTGAGATATCAGTCTTTGTAATGAAGTACCTTTTGGTGGCCATTTAAACTAATTCGAGCTATGAGAACATGGTTGAAGACGTCCTCAGAAATAAACCCTGAAATATAAAAATAATTGCGAAGTAAGTAAAGGTTATTTGCGAGGTGTTTGTCTTATGCAAGTCAGATCAATTGTGGTCAATTTACCTAAATAACATCGTATCATAACCGTGTTACGTTAGGTGTTACCTGCTTATTTCTCCATGTTGTTTGAACGTACACTACTTCCATGCTTCTTATCAAGGAAAGGCTCGACTAAGACATTACCATTATATGAAAATGTTTACCTAGCTTCTTGTGTGTGTTGGCCAAGCGAATCTCAGCATCCCACATCACACTGTTCTTGAACAGTAGCCTCCAGCAGACTCGAAGACTTAACCAATGTCTCACAAACCAACCTGAAATCACTTGGATATATTAGGCAAAAATCCGAAGGGAGAACATTAAGTTTGAAAACATCATCGAATTCGAAGAAGGCAGCGATAAAGAGAATACTGAACATGTCCTTCGTTTGTTTATGGAAACCGAGCTTGGTTTTATGGACGCAAGCAGTGTAGAAATACAACGAGTCCACCGGCTGGGAAAAAGGAAGGAGAATGAGCCAAGGCCTATCCTCGCTAGATTCTTGAGATACAAGGACTGCGAGAAGATTCTATCGCTGGGAAGACGTCTTAAAGACAGCAACTACAAAATGTACCAAGACCTACCATACGAAATCGTCCAGAGGAGAAAACGGCTAATGGCTACTTTTAAGAAAGCCAAGGCGAATAAAATCCCCGCAGCTTTCAGCAAGGCTCAACCAGATAAACTTTTCGTTAGAGGTAAGCTGTGGCCCGAAGGAAAAATCCTGGAAATCCCGTAGTGTAGTATTTTTTTTCTCCTTGTTTAACACCTTAGTTTAACTTAGGAAAATAAACTTAGACAATTATTTTCTTCACTTTTCTTGCTCAATATTTTGATGCTAAATAGTTCTCTAGTTACGGCTTATACGGACGGTCATCCCGCCTTTGGATAGTAACATCGATAACGCGCATCCAAAAAAATAGGTTTTTTATCGAGCTTATGCAACTAACCCCGTAATCATTCGAATTTCTGGTTCTTTTGCTTAACCAAAATTCCAGGTTTGATCGCAAAAGCCGCTTTGTTTGTGTATGTTTATGTGTGTCTTTGTTTTTACTTACAACTAGGAGTGTTTTGTTTAAAATACCCTCTTTACACCGCCAGCGTATTTGCATACAAAAGAGCAAACCAGTTTATTCTGTGGGTCCCTTGCCACTTAAACCATGCATACAGGTCACGCCTTTTGAGGTGTCCGTATCACAATCTCTGGAGATTTAAAGCTTAGCTCTTTAAACGTAAGGGGTCTGGGAGAGGTCTCAAAACGAAAAGAAACCTTCAACTGGCTCAGGAAAAAAAAATTTTCAATTTATATGCTCCAAGAAGTACATTGCACGGAAAATAACGTTCACTTATGGACGGCTGAATGGGGATATAAAGCTCTTTTTAGTTGCTGCTCAAGCAACAAAGCAGGTACATGCATACTCTTTAATAATAATTTTGATTTACAAATCAACAAAACACGCTCAGACCCTAACGGTCGCTTTATCATTTGTGACATAAACACAAATGGTACAAGCTTTACTCTCTGTAACCTTTACGCACCAAATGAAGATAAGCCTGAGTTTTTCAGAGACATTTCCAACTATTTGCAAGACTTTCAATGTAATGAGATCATTATTGGGGGTGACTTCAACTTAGTCATGGATATTAAAAAAGATAAGAGAGGGGGCCGCGCCTGCACGCATAAAAACTCCCTCAAAGAGGTTAAAGGAATTTGCGAGACGTGGGATGTCTTAGACATTTGGAGAGTATTGAACCAAGAAGAAGAAAGATACACTTGGCGACGCAAGAAACCGGATATTCAATGTAGGCTCGATTTCTTTCTGATAAGCCAGAGCTTAATTAGCAAAACCAGCACCTCGGATATTGTGCCTGGATACAAAACAGACCATTCAATGATAACCATGACAATTGTGACAAATTCAAACCCTAGGGGCCCCGGTTTCTGGAAATTAAATACATCCTTTCTCTCAGAAGATAATTATGTCACCAAAATCAAAAATACGATCCAAGACACAAAAAGTGAATATGCAAACAACCCGTCGGTCTCTCCTGCTCTCCTTTGGGAAATGATAAAACTAAAGATAAGAGAAGCGTCATTATTATATGCAAAACAAAGAAAAAAAGAAAGAGCTGACCAGGCAGACGTATTAGAAAAGACCATAAACACCCTCGAAAGAACACTGGAAGACAAAAATATCGAAGGGCAACTACGTGAACAACTTTTAGATGTATTGAAAAGTAAAAAAGAACAATACGAAATGATAATAGAATATCGAACAAAAGGCGCTATTTTGAGGTCGCAGAGCCGTTGGTACAACGAAGGTGAGAAAAATACCAAATATTTTCTTAATCTGGAAAAAAGACATTATAAGCGAGGAACAATAAGCCAGCTGAGAATAAATAACGATAACTTTATTACAAAAGACAGCGAGATATTAATAGAATGCCTCTCTTATTTTAAAAATTTATACACAACAAAACTGGCTGATGGACAAGATCCATCCATCAACCAATTTTTCTTTCCAGAAGTAGGCGATGTACATCTCTCAAAAGCAGAAGAAACGTCCTGTGAAGGCCCGCTTACAGAAACAGAATGTCTCTCTTCCTTGAAACAAATGGCCGACAGTAAAACTCCTGGGACAGACGGTCTACCAGCAGAGTTCTACAAATTGTTTTGGAGCGATATTTCTGACGCTCTTATCTCTGCGCTTAACTTTGCATACGACACCGGTAAACTACCAATTACTCAGAGACGAGGATTAATAAAACTCATTCCCAAGAAAGAAACAGACCTTAAAAATCTTAAAAATTGGCGACCTTTATCTCTTTTAAACTGCGATTACAAAATAGCCGCAAAGTCAATCGCAAATAGAATCCAAGCTACTCTCCCAAAACTCATCAACAATGACCAGACAGGATTTATCAAAGGCAGGTTTATTGGTGAAAATATACGCTTGATTGATAGCATCATTAACTACACCGCTAACAAAAATATCCCTGGTTTGATTTTGCTTTTAGACTTCGAAAAAGCCTTCGATACCCTCGAATGGCCATTTATTGAAAAAACCTTACAACACTATGGCTTCGGCCTCTCGATCCAAAAATGGATACGAACTCTTTATTGTGATATTGAAAGCTGCATAATAAATAACGGGTGGATGAGCGATTGTTTTAAAATTGAAAGAGGGGTGAGACAAGGCTGCCCTTTATCTCCATATTTATTTATTCTTTCGGTCGAAGTTCTAGCTAACGCAATTCGACGGGACCCTAGTATAAAAGGCATTTCAATCAACCAAAATGAAATCAAATTAAGTCAATATGCAGACGATACCACATTAATTCTAGACGGCTCACAAGACACGCTTGAAACCTCTCTCGACGTTATAGAAAAATTCAGCAAGATATCTGGCCTTAGACTTAACAACAAAAAAACCGAAGCGTTATGGATAGGTTCAAAGGCGAGAAGCTCAGAACTCTTGTGTCCAGAAAAAGATTTCAAATGGCAAGAGCTCAAAATTAAAACACTAGGAGTTTGGCTCTCAATAGACCCTGGACTAACCATGATTCTGAATTTCGAAGAAAAAAACGAAAAAATTCAGAACGTACTTAAAAACTGGCAGTATCGAAGATTAAGCTTACTTGGAAAAATCACTATATTAAAAAGCCTAGTCGCCTCCCAGCTGGTTAATGTCTTTTCTCCTTTGCAAACAAACCACCAAGTTATCAAAGAATTGAACGAAGCTTTCTATCATTTCCTATGGGACGGGAAACCCGACAAGATTAAAAGAAACGTTATAATTAACGAGTACAGCGATGGTGGGCTTAAAATGATTGATCTTTTCTCATTCAACAAATCTTTAAAAACCATCTGGATCAGAAAGTATCTTGATAAAACAAACATGGGAAAATGGAAACTCTTTTTTGACCTAGAACTCGGCAAATACGGGGGGAAGCTGTGTTTTTGGGTAACCTAGACAAAAAAGATATGAAAAACCACTTTCAAACTTCTGATATATTCATTAACGAAATACTGCTGATTTGGGCCGAGGTTAATTTTAATAGCAATATCTCTTCCTTAGAGCAATATAAAACACAGCGCCTCTGGAATAATTCCTTGATAAGAATTGACCGCAAACCTGTATTCTTTCGAGAATGGCTTGCCAAAGGAATTTTGACAGTCGAATCTCTTATAAAAGACGGGACCTGTTTCTTCTCCTATACAGAGTTTTTGAACAAATACCATTGCAAAAGTTGCCCACTTGCTTTCAGCGGGATTATTGCAACGTTAAAGACAATAAGGGAGAGATTCAAGGAAACTATCGACAGTCTGGAAACCGTTGAAGTTGAATCTTTCACTAAAGCTTTCCAAAAAACGAAGAAACCCAGCAAGTTAACGTATAGAAAACTCGTTGCAACAAAGAGTGAAAAACCGAGAGCTTCCCAAACAAAATGGTATAGAGATTGCGACCTCAATGAGGAAGAAATAGATTGGAAAAAAACATTTCAACTTACGAGAACATGCACAAAAAGTACCAAAGTTATTATTTTCCAATTTAAATTTCTCCATAGACGTCTGCCCACAAATTCCTTTTTGTATAAGATTGCAATTAAAGATAATGATCTTTGCACCTTTTGTAAGGAAGAAACAGACACTTTGCTCCACCTTTTCTGGCAATGCAAGGTAACCTCTCATTTCTGGGGAACTTTTTTTCAATGGCTACAATCATCCTCTTTAATTCAGAAGGGTAATCATCTTACCATGACTACTGCTTTGGGGCTGAAACCAGACAGTTCAAATGCAAAACTGCAAATAGATTTCTCCTGTCTCATGAGCAGATATTATATTTGGAAGTGTAAGCTGAGAGATGAAATTCCCAACCTTTCACAATATTTGCGCCTTTTAAAAAAAGCTTATGAAATCGAAACAAACGGACTCAACCTCCAGCCTGAAAAATGGAAACCTCTCCTTGGCCACCTTTAAGGAGTTAAGAGCCCAAAAATTTGCAAAACTCAATATTACCGACACAGTGACCTATCTATGGAGTAAGCTGGCCCTTTATTTTATTTTATTTTTTATTTTTTTCTCTCTCTCTTTTGACGTATTATAAGTAATTTCGCAGTGCAAGATTTGTAAGTTGGGTAAGTAATTTAAATATTGTAAGTAGTGTAAGTATTAGTATTGTTAGTAGAGCAAGTAGGTGTAATGCAAGTAAGTAATGCAAGTAGTATAAGCGTTAGTATTGTAAGTGGCGTAAGTAACAAGTATTTGTAAGTAATGTAAATAACTGCATGAACATTGTTAGTAGTGTAAGTCCCAAGGTTAGTATTGTCAGTAATGTTAGTATTGAAAGTACTTGTGTGCATCTTCCAAGTAAAAAAAAAAAAAAAAAAAAAAAAATATTAGGCAAAATCTATTAATCTACTCGGTGTATTTGATGAGTGAGATGTGTGAAGGACAATACATGGGTGCGCGTTGATATGGAATTTCTTCTTGAGTGTTCAACTTAGTATCATCAAGTTGAGCACGAGAAGAAAAGATTCAAAACATACTAATGACCACTTTTTTCACGACTTTCGGCAGATTTCCGAGCACTTTCCGAAGATTTCCGAAGATTCTCTAGAAGTTGGTGGAAGACCAAAAAATCTTTTCCGAAAATTTTCCGAAAATGCCCGAAAAAGATTGCAGAAGATATAACCGAATATTTCCAAGAAACAACCGATGATGTTTCCATTAAACAGGAAAATCAACTTAGTTCTTTTTAAGGATTATGCGGACTACAGCAATAGTGATCTTTTCACTCCTGAAAATAACATGTTTCTTTCACGTGTGAAGGTTTCAGCTTTACGCGTGAAAGCTCACCTGGCATTTCACTGGTGTTACATAACAGTCAGCGTGAATTGTTTTGAATTATTAAAATTTGACCTTCGCCACATGCAAATTCTTAGAAAACATTCTCCGCGTGACTTACTACTCAATTTCTAGGAAAAGTGTTCTCGTCCCCTTGATTAGTGAAACATCAAGCTCATATAGTATGTTACTTACTAAATGTAATTCAATGCTGTAAGAACAAAATATACACCAACGCATTAAAATTCTTACACCTAGAAAATGGCGATCGAAGTTGGAACCAAGCGTTCCTGCGTTGCATCAGCAATATATGAGAGTCGAGGTCTAAGAAGACTCCAGTTTTACCAAGTTTGTCAGTACTCACGGATAAATTAGGGCTTATACATGTCGAGGAGTGCTAAAACAGTGTGTGTCGAGATTTTAAGGTGTAAAGCTTCCGTTTATGTTCTTTACACATATCTTAGCTTGATATAGAACGGATTCTTTTAGCGGATTTGGCCAAGGATTAGCCATTTGTGTTGTGTAATTTTGAAACTTGATCGTCATGTTCGGAGCACAGAAAACCGTGTGCTGTTCCTTACAAATCGCTATCAACTGCAGTAATGCAGGTTAAGGTAAAAGTCAGTAAGTCGCTTAATATCGATGGCAACCATGCCTCGATCAGAAAAAAATATATTTGTGTTTATTCTTTGTCGGTCTTCAAAGCTTAACGAAGTAAATGTTAGTCTCAGTTATGGACTACTGTTCAGTCTTCGCTGGCAAACTGGCGAGACACGAAGGTATTATAACTGAACACCGTCCATTAGGTCAGAATTTTCTTTCTTTCAATTCGGAAAGGCAACTAAAATGCAGCCTAGAACTTGATTAAAAACTAGGACATACATAGCGAGAGTGCGTATTGATTCGGACGCGTCAAGCCGTCGTTCTACATTGCTGATTTGGGAAAGTATTAAGAAGCGCAGACTTCATCAGCGTGGCTGCCCTTGAACTACAGTCAACCTAAATCTCCCCTCTAAACTGCCCCGAAGTACTTCTTTTAATAGTTTAAAAACTATTAAAGAAGAAGATATATCACAACGTTTGTGTGCCTAATATCACTACAAATATTGAAATCTCCATAGAAGGATCTAATTG
This sequence comes from Platygyra sinensis, assembly GCA_019787425.1. Taxonomy (NCBI): domain Eukaryota; kingdom Metazoa; phylum Cnidaria; class Anthozoa; order Scleractinia; family Merulinidae; genus Platygyra; species Platygyra sinensis. The sequence continues at coordinate 20,797 of JAHPZR010008463.1, forward strand.
CAGTGACTAAGTTGTTCCCACATAGCGATTAATACATTCACGCAATCCCGAGAGAGCCAACCTTTCAGGTTTCCTTTTGAATCCATGACTTGCACTGCTTCGTGCAGTAACTGCGTCGTTATTTTAGGGTGGGCATCAGCATTCCTGTTTAGCTGGAGTTGTTTCATCGCTTCCTCGTACGTCTCGTTCCAGTTGAGCTTTTTCTGGAGCTCATCCCACCTCAGTCTTGCTTTCTCCTTCTCTTCTTCAGTTTTGGGAAGCTTTTCCACGTCGCGACGAATAGTTTTCACCTTGTAATTACCGATCGGGGTGAACAACTGTGGCAGAACATACGCGTACATCTTTGCTTGCAATTGACGGCTTAGTTCGCCGAGTCGCAGAGATGCTTGAAATTGATCAGGGGAGACTGACGGTGGAGCAGAGAGCATTTGCCTTCCTTCTCTAACACCCAGTGGCAACAACGGCATCAGCTTTTGATGAGTATCTTGTAAATCTTTTACCTCCCTTTTCAAATTTTGATTTTCATTTCTCGCCTGAACCAACTCTTTTTTGACACTTTCCATTTCACCAGACATTATCTCCAAATGTTCTCTTAGATTCACATTTTC
>JAHPZR010008464.1:0-11138 GCA_019787425.1 Platygyra sinensis
TTTTTAGCGGGTTTAAAAAAATATTTCAAGAAAAAATCACACCACGTTTCTAGGCTTACCATAGGCTATCTCTGGGAAGAATATGAAAAATTTTGATTTTTCATCATGTGCCACGACTGGCTCGGTCCTAGTGGACATTCCCTCTTAAACATCTGTTTGTTAAATTATTATTAAAATAGCGCTAACTTGAGAGTATCGTTACAAGCTTGGTTGCATGCAAATTATAAAGAAAATCTAATGTCTAGATTCTCTGCAAATAAACAAACCGATTTTGAACACTCGTTTATATTTTAGTCATGTTGCCATGGCAACGGCAAGTACGTCCGCTTAATTATCCAAAAGTTAAAGTTTGTGTTGTTAACTTGCTTGCTGCCATTTTTGGCAACCGAATGATCGAGGGTTTTAGAAAAAAAAAAAACGTAAATGAACTGTGTTCAGCCACCTCAAACGTGAACACATTGAAAAAAGCATATTTGTAAAAAAAAAATAGCTTTACGGTGATGTCTCCAGGCAAAGTCTCGATATTTACAGACATATTTTGCTATTTAAAAAAGTAACGGCAGGAATGGAATTGGCTTTTAAAGTCAAAGCTCATAACTGGAATTCCACATTTCATAATCTTTGGACGTAAGCTGGCGATTAAAACGAACTTGCTTCATCGATTTAGTGGATCATTTCAAAACATGTTTTGCCTTAACTTTAGATATCGATGAATGCCTAAGAAATTCTCACATATGTCACGTTAACGCCAACTGCAACAACATCGAGGAAGGCTACAACTGCTCTTGCAAGAAAGGATTCTCTGGAGATGGACAAAATTGCACGGGTATGTTTCATGTTTGAACACAGCATATTTTATTTCGAGCAGTTGATGAAATCCATTGACTTTATTTCAACAAAAAGCACATGCAACCCTGTGCAGCAACTCAACGACTCCAGCAGGCAAGCAATAGAAGAAACAGCATGCCAACCCTGCCCCCGCCCCTGTGCGGTAGGTTAATGCAACATTGCTTTAAGTGGCGTTGACGACGCTTACATGCACCAGTACACACTTACACTCCCATGAGGTGAATAAAGACAAATTAAAGGCGCAGTGGCAGAAGTACATTATCACGGCGAATACTCTAGATAAGAAACTTAAGTCTTTAGGCTATTGTGTCTCCTAATTTAAATCATAATATAAGACAAGTATTTAATGCTACACACACCATTAACTTTTTAATTCGATCATATGTTTCATGATAAGATATCGACGAGTGTGCAACAGGGAACCAGAACTGTGGTGAAACTAAACATCTTGTGTGCAGTAATACCGAGGGTTCGTTCACTTGCCGTTGCGCTGATGGATACGTGAGAAAACCCAATGGAAAAGGATGTAAAGGTGAGAAATTATGCATTTTAAATTACATTAACCATAAGATTTCTCTCGCGCTTGCAAGTCTAAAGACAGACCATAATCAAAGTGGCTGTGAGTCACTGGACTTGGAAAAGAAAAATTATGAAACGGCGTTTTGAGGCGTTGCTCAAACATACATAAGATACGTGCATACATTGCTTTACCTACCCTCGGATTTTAGAGTTGCTCATGCAGCTAATATCTCCGAGCATTTAACCATCAGATGAGAAATAGACCACCACACCGGGAACTACGTCACCTACTCTTTTCGAACACTAAGGAACTAGTGGTAATGTGAGGACAGTCTAGCTTTCGGATAAGGCCATAAAGTTTTTTTTCAGGGGTGGATAGATCGTTTTCAGGTGACGTCATCACTTTCTAAAATATGTGTGTTACTCAGGCCTGCCTACAAGTTTTACCTTACATGTATTTGTACTTGTTTTCCTTGATCTGTGGTCAAAATGGTAAGATCATTTTGTTAGTTCAAAGCTGAAGTGTGAGACTGAACGAAAAACTAGAGCCTGCTGTACGTACGTACATCATTACTATAATACTTTTCCCACTTCCGGTTAACTGACGTATGAGGAGCACAGTGTGGTAATCGATGGCTCGCTATGCGAGACAACAGGCTGCAGTGTCGTTTGCAAGCACAGGATAAAACGTTAACTGAAGCATTTTTTTCCCCTGGTTTAAAATTGTTTTTCGCCTGTAGCGTTGTTTGAGATGACTGCAGCTCAAAAGTGAAGGGCAAACAATACAACAGAACACCTCACCAAAAAGTTAAAACTAGAATATTTGCATATTTATTTTAAGAACATCAAATTTCCGCAGGGAAATTATCAGTGCTTCGCGCTTGGTAAATATCCACCACTATTCACCTCCACTTCGGTGAATAATTGTTAAATATTAGTAGAAGAACACAATAATAATTGAAGACTCACAGAGATGCTCCAAAGCAGAGCAAGCGATGGGTAGGGAACAAATAGTTAAAATCAGGAAACGGAAAGAGGCTTGATTCATTAACCACTCCATCAAAGATTTTGTAAATATTAGCTCAGCTCAAGTACTTTTCGATTTACTGGAAATATTTAAGAGCGTGTCCGTGTAAGAACCGACCACTCAAATTTTCGTGCGAAATGGATCGCCTCCATTTTCTCTACACAAGTCAAACAACATATGCAATGAACAAAAATGCCCTTTATTTCGATAGATTCGCTTTTTTAATTTTTTGAGGAATTTTTTTTGGCAGGCACCCCGAAAACCACAAAAACCGGAAATTAAAACCCCAAATATTGGGGGTTACGTTATGCTTGCTCAAACTTTGCACATTTGATAAAACGACCTAATTCTTTCAGCATTACTGCATAATTCTTTCTTCTTTCCACACAACTAAAAACTATCTGCTTATCTTAAACGCAAGCAAAGTTATGACGTCTTAACGTGATCCGCTTAAAGACGTCTTTGCCATCTTTGCTGACATAGCCTCCAAACAAACAGATTTTTTTCAAAAGTGGGACCTCTTCATGAATGATGACTTTTATCAGCGTAATGTACTAGGCCTAAGCTACAATTATCTGTATTAAAAGTTGTGGGCACTCATAATTTTGATACGCAAAAAATTCGACAAAGTAGCGGAAATTTCAACAATAGGCCTTTTGCAACAGTTGGTCACGTGACCGATAATTTCTAAACTTTTAGCTACAGCAAAATGAATTTCAGAGCTGGAAAGAGCATGTTTTAAATAACCAGGACACCAATTTTCAGACCAATGCCGTATAAGGTTGAGATTTAATGACGATTTGAATATTGCAAAAATTAGAAGGTTTTGTATGGAAGCGATGAAGCTTTGCCCACCAGAAACCTTTTCTGTTATTAATCACTACCAAAAGAATCTGCTGGCATATAACCATTGGAGATAGAAAGAGGGGTAAAATATTAGGAAAAATGGAAATTTCTAGGCCCTTACACCGAAAGGAAAAGATTTTATGGCAGCTTGAAAACTTGCAAAATTACAAGGATTTGTATGGAAAACCACTGGAGCGTGACTGGAGGGCAAAGCGACTTCTTCTCATACAAATCCTTCTAATTTTTAACGTCCATAAAAATTCCCCCTTAAAAGATATAAACCTGAAAATTTGCATGTAAGCTTATTTGGAACTGTTCTTTCCATTTCTGATAACATTATGCATTACCAATGATTAATCAGTGTGTTCTTGAAAAGCACGTCACGTGACCAACTGTTGCAAAAGGCCTATTTGTGTGGAAATGACGGATCTCATCCGTTGCCTAAAATGCGGTTTTGAGTTTCTCAGCGAACTTTTTGACATCTCCTGATTAGATTTATTGAGTTTTAACGCTTGGAGAACTCCATGAGACTCATTTTACGGGAAATCTCTCAAGCCTTGCTTTGAATTCTACTGCGGTACTGACCACTACTGATCCGGCGTCACGGCCGTTACGTCACGCATCACGCATTCTTAGTTGAAGCATGGGTTGATTTAAAATCTCGTATTCCCAGAGCAGCCTTGCTAGATTATATTATACGTTTTCAACACCTTGTCTTTTCGTTGTAAATCTGAAAGACGTTCTCTGGTTAAAAATTGATTAAAAATTATAAGCTTTCGGCTATCTATCTATAGCCTTTAACGAATGAAATATAAAAAGCGCGAATTAAAATATATACGAAAAGGGGTGTAAAAAAATTCGATACGGGTGAGAACTAGAATATGAATAAGAATGATCTAGAAAAAATTACAATAAAATAGAGTATTGTCTCGGTAACGGTTTAGAATTATTGTCCGCGTTAACAGTTTTAGCGGTATGCCAGGATTCCAAGGTTTTTCTAACACGGTAGTTGCCTTTGTCAATTACGCATGCATTATTGAAGTCAATAGAGTGGTCATTCTTCCATGCATGGCTGGCAATGTTTGACCCTTTCGCGAAATTTTTAGGTTTCTTTGATGTTCTTTTTCCGCGTTGAAAAACATCTTCCAGTTTCGAAAGGGTCAAACATTGCCAGCCATGCATGGAAGAATGACCACTCTATTGACTTCAATAATGCATGCGTAATTGACAAAGGCAACTACCGTGTTAGAAAAACCTTGGAATCCTGGCATACCGCTAAAACTGTTAACGCGGACAATAATTCTAAACCGTTACCGAGACAATACTCTATTTTATTGTAATTTTTTCTAGATCATTCTTATTCATATTCTAGTTCTCACCCGTATCGAATTTTTTTACACCCCTTTTCGTATATATTTTAATTCGCGCTTTTTATATTTCATTCGTTAAAGGCTATAGATAGATAGCCGAAAGCTTATAATTTTTAATCAATTTTTAACCAGAGAACGTCTTTCAGATTTACAACATGTCTCATCCTGGTTACGGTGCAATTTTTAAACCTTGTCTTTTCATTACATGTATCTTGGTTCTTATAAGCATGCTCTAATTTTGGTCTGTGATATAGCTAAGGCCGGTAGTGTAAACACTTGCGGTCAATGTCAACACCATTTGTTCACTACTCACATTTGACATTTCTTTAGTGAGTTTCTTTTCATGAATTTCAATTACTAATAAATTAGTTGAGCCTATTGAGGTATTTTAGTGCAAGGCGATATGATATTTCTTAGTGCAAGGACGCTTTTAAACTGATCTGTTTGGCGAAGGGAGAGGGGATAAAAGTGAAAACCACAACTGAGAAAGTTCCCGGAAGTATGTTCACCAGAAAGCGAGAGATCCAAAACATTTCCCGCGATTACATGCCGAATTACAATGTTTATCTGCACGAAAAGATGATGGTGCTATAATTGCAAAATCATACCTAACTTTACATGAAATTGCTTCATAACCTGACTGTTGGCACGATTGAAATCAAATCAAATTAACTTAAGGGGGATTCTACCTGATTAGGAGTGAAATTTGAAGTGGTTTTAAAAGGGAATTGTTAAGATTAAAATGGGTTGGGAACACTACCAGACAGTTGATCCCCTCAAAAAAGAGCGCCAGGTTGGTAGGGAACTGTTTGGTGTCCGTCTGTTAATTCTTACTTTAAATTTCAATTTTCCAAATCCATCAAATCTTCAACATTTCATATTTCCCTCAATTTAATCTATATTTCAAGAAAAAATATCTCTTTCATGAAATGCCCAAAAATCACCCAAAAATTTACAAAAAACCGCAAAACATTGGTAAATGTTCTAAGTGGAGGGATTTGGCGTTGCTTGAAACGTGAACGAGATATTGGCACAAAGGCCACGTTGAGCGACGTCAAAAGAGCCTTCAGGTAAAATCTCGCGATAATAGTTTTCGAAAGGGACGGACTATTAGAAATGTGATGAGGGGGGAGTGTGGGGAGAAAAAATATTCATGCCAGGGAGGATGACTGAAAAAAAAAAAATCGCAAAGACGAAGTGAAAAAAAAAAAAAAATTCCAGCAGAGTGATGAATTACATTGTCGGGCTTACAAACTGTACCCACCTGACTCAAGTAGTTTAAGGACTGGGTCAAATGCTTTTACTGGTGAAAATAATCTATTAATTATATTTCTTTAACAAATAAAGAAGCCTAAGCCGTGTATTACACTATGATAAAACACGATGGTCATTTGAGAACACGAGGGAAATGTAGAACACACGAGCCGCAGGCGAGTGTTTTTCTACATTTCTCGAGTGTTCTCGAATGACCGGAGTGTTTTATCATAGTGTAATACACGGCTTAGGCTTCTTCATTTGCTTTAAAATATAGATTTTACGCGCGCAAAACAATATAACACGCCTTTTCCATGTTTTATACTATGCCTTTTCAATGTTTAATGTTTTATGTTTTATAACATGGGTTTTTGACCAATCAGAGCGCGCGCAGGTTCCTATCTATATTTTAATGATCAATATGATAAAGATTCGCCACCAACTCGCCGATTTACCAAGTTTTAACAAAATGATCACTTAGCATGACACGTGTTCAGAATAACAATATGTTACGGCAAGGCAGGACGTCGAGCTTTATAATCAGGGAAAAGTTCAGCTTGTTAAAACAAATAGAACAAGAGATATAGCTGCCCAACCATAATTCTACTTTACTTCCTGACCCAGGCCTTAAACGGCTTTGGCAGCCACTTTAATTTCTTGGTCCTGGTGGAATTCTCTACGATAAAGAAAACGGACATTTTCCCTTTCAAGTCTGATACATTTCGTGTGTAGCAACCTCACCTTGGACACTGATAGCCAAACACCCTTGCAGAAAAACTCTTGTGGATAAACCATGGCTTAAAAGTGATTCTGAAAAAACGTACGCTACAAACAGCCCACATACCGTGTTTTAAAAGCCTCGAAATATAGGAGTGATTTCACAACTGACATTTATAAATGACGATTCTGGCTACAGAGGTGTACACCTATACGCTTCTCCTAAGATGACCGCCAAGAAACGTCGTAATCCAGCAGACACTCAAGGAGGTGTTAACACGAATTTGTGTTTAGTATGGGCTGTTTCAATCTATTTTAGGTTATTGGCTAGCTAAGTAAACGACGCATTATCATTGTTCAAGTCCAAACGATACATTTTATAAATGTTTCGACTGAAAATCGTGGGAAACGCACCAAAAATTGCTTCAATTTTGCAAATGTTTTCGGGGGCATGAAACCCCCAGACCCCCTAGTGGAATAGGTCATGTGGCCCCACATTTGCTACTGGACGGTCACTCGCACAACCTAGCTTAAACCTTGAATCACTGCATGTTAAGAATGACTTTTATTACCAGAGTAATGAAGCAATAAAATTGATATTTCCCTAAACATCAAACCAAAAAGGCAATGCCGCGAGCCCCATTTTAGACAATAGCACGTGGATGTGCCTGATACTTGGTTATATTTCCCCTTTGTAAAACTTTGATAGGAATGCAAAACGACTGTGTGGAAGTTAAAAAATATTTAAAAATTATTAAAAGTAGTCGATTTAGCTGTGCAATGCTCTGGTAGCTTCCAGGGAAATCGTTTGCGAATTGCACAAAACTGCGTGTCCGGGTTATTCAGGTGTCAAAATTGGTTTCTCTAAGAATACTGTGAAGAGGAAACTCTGTCTTAATCTAGTATGCCCTATATTTTTTTTAAAAATTGGCAAGACTGGGATGCTATACTTTTATGAGTCTGATACGAATACTTGTCTTGGTGAGACTTCGCACACAGTATCATGTTACTCGATTTACTCGGCATCAAATCAAGCGGTGTCTTAGGCATATTTCAAGGGCGTAGCAAGGAGGGGTCCTGGGGTGCTCGTGACCCCCCCTTTGTAAGCCTTTTTGTAAGCAAACAACCTACAATATCCAGGTGACAATCTGATGAGTACCCTCTGAATGAGTCAGTGTGACCCCCCCCCCCCCCCCCCCCCTTTGAAAAATCCTGGCTACGCCCATGTATTTGTTGTTTAATTAGAAGCATCGGAAAGGCATGGTATCCGTAAAAAGGTCCATTTCGGATATCAGTTAGGGTAAAAATCTCTCTATAAGCTCTCCGGATTAGCAAGTTTAATTATTAGCGAAAAAGAGTCTCCCGAATTCGCGAACGGTCAAATGTGAGTTAGCGAACGAATGTTGTTAACATTGACCCCAATTGTTTACACTACCGGCTTCGGCGATGACTCAACTAAAATTAATATTACAGCAATCTTATAAAAAGAAACAAGACAATAAAAGGAAAAGGTGTTGAAAAAGTATGAAATAATCATAAAAGGCTGCTCATTTCTATGGGGATAAGACATTTTAAATCAACGCCTTCTTCAATCATGATCAAGAATGCGTGATGCGTGACGGAACGGTCGTGATGACGATCGGTAGTGGTCAGTCAAAAGAAACGTGAGGCTTGAGAGATTTCTCGATATTTTGGCGTAAAATAAGTCTCATCGAGTTCTCCAAGCGTTAAAACTCAATGAATCTAATCAGGTAATGTCAAAAAGTTCCCTGAGAAACTCAAAACCGCATTTTAGGCAACGGATGAGATCCGTCATTTCCACACAAATTGTTAAAATTTCCGCTACTTTGTCGAATTTTTTGCGTATCAAAATTATGAGTGCCCACAACTTTTAATACAGATAATTGTAGCTTAGGCCTAGTACATTACGCTGATAAAAGTCATCATTCATGAAGAGGTCCCACTTTTGAAAAAAATCTGTTTGTTTGGAGGCTATGTCAGCAAAGATGGCAAAGACGTCTTTAAGCGGATCACGTTAAGACGTCATAACTTTGCTTGCGTTTAAGATAAGCAGATAGTTTTTAGTTGTGTGGAAAGAAGAAAGAATTATGCAGTAATGCTGAAAGAATTAGGTCGTTTTATCAAATGTGCAAAGTTTGAGCAAGCATAAACGTAACCCCCAATTTTGGGGTTTTAATTTCCGGTTTTTGTGGTTTTTCGGGGTGCCTGCCAAAAAAAATTCCTCAAAAAATTAAAAAAGCGAATCTATCGAAATAAAGGGCATTTTCGTTCATTGCATATGTTGTTTGACTTGTGCAGAAAAAATGAAGGCAATCCATTTTCCACGAAAATTTGAGTGGTCGGTTCTTACACGGACACGCTCTTAAGAGAGCATCAGGCTTAAGGATAAATTTTACTAGAACTGATGGTATGTGGATCAGGTCCTCCAAGAATAATTCAAGATTCAAGATTCAGTTTATTATTTATTAATTATTTACAAGTGTTACGATGTATGGCAAGGTGACCTCTAGAAACAACCAGGCTTATAGTTGAGGCCACCTCGTACATAACAATGCGGTTACATCGATACTGCTGCAGTGTAATACATAAAACGAAACCATTTGGTAATAAATGGCCAAGAGAATCAATTGAGCCTCTTGGGGTCTTGTATACCTATCATGATCAAAAGTTGCTGCTTGGAAAGAACTTCACTAAAAAATTATACAAGATTAAAAAAGCTAGTTAATGTCCGGTCCTAACATTGTTATAATGGGCCCTTTGCAGTTTACGATCACATGGTACAAAAACCGCCATGCTGGAGAGCAAACCGCCCACTGGGACCTCCAAAACAAAGCAACTTAACTAAATATTCTTTTGTTTTGGAGGTCCCAGTGGGCGGTTTGCTCTCCAGCATGGCGGTTTTTGTACCATGTGATCGTAAACTGCAAAGGGCCCATTGAAACTGTAGTGATCCCTAAATTACCTATGGAACTTAGTTAATTAATTCCAATCCCGATCGAATGACGTGTCATTGAATTGAATCGATTACTTGTATACATTTTTATGAATGGCACGGACGAGGTTACTAGATTTTCAACAATTCATGAGTTTTAGAAGGGTGGTTAGCGAATGATAGGCCTGGTTGAATGATTAAAAATCCTTGGGTCTGGCCTGGTTTAAAAAGCATATTAAGCGAGAATGAAGGTACCCGAAAAAATTATTTGCAACATCTTTTGGTTAAATCAGGAAAGCTTTTTCGACCGCAACTTTGACGTTAAATATTACACCATCAATTCTCTTTTTTATTTCGAACTTTTAAAGTAGTTGTCAGAGTTTCGTGAAAACTTTGCGTCAACTAAAGATTTGTATATCATTACATGGAACAACAAAGAAATTCTTATCAACGGTTCCTCAATCTCAGTTCTAGAAAAACTTATTTTTATTATGGTATAGTATTGATGCGTGATTTGCTGTTTAATTTAAATAGTATTGAATTGTTTAAATTAAAAAATAAGGTTGACAAAACGAATGTTAGGGTCGGCCTTAGTCATACTGCACCCCAAAACTAATATGATTTCAGCAATAATTTCATCATCTTTTGTTATAAATAATATTTTTATTGATACAAGAAAGGAGAAATCAAAACATTATTTTTTTTATGGTTAGTAAATGAAAAGGCACAATTTAACAAGTTGACAAGTTGTAAGACGAACTTCATTTCTCCATTGATTCTTAACAGAATTTGTTTATACTTCCACATAATGTTGTACTTGAGCCTTATGTTAAGGCTTTTCAAAACGATAATTAATATATCATTTATGATTCTTTCACGTGTCGATTATTGCAGCACTGTGAGGAGATATATCGGTAAAGGCCTCAGCCAAAAACTAGAGAAACTGCAAAACAGGGCACCACGCATAATAACAGGGCCTGGTTGGCTTGTCAGATCTGCCCAGATTCTTCGTGCCCTCAAATGAGAAAGCCTCGCTGACAGACGTGCTAACAATAGAGCAATTTCGATATATTAAAATTCAGCCTAAGGCAATAGATCTCAGTACGAGGCTCTGGGAGTAGATACAGAGTTTGTGGGGTTTATTCCCGAGAGCCTCGTTCTGAGGTCTTTTGTTTGAGACTGAATTTTAATATATCGAAATTGGTCTATTGAAATCTTTGATGTTTAAAACCGCTGATAACCTTGTACCCGAATACCTGTCTGATAAATTCACCAGCGTAAATACCATCCATAGACATAAACTTTGGGGCGCTCAACATAACTTGTTCATTCCGCGGCCAAACACTGAGGCCCTCAAGAAGAATTTTCGTCAATAGGGGCGCAGTAACATGAAACAGTCCTGTCAGTGGTGGCTAAGCAGACCACTACTTTGAATTAGTTCTTATTACGCTATTGAATGTTAGTCATAACTTAAATTATATTTTTTTTGTTTTTAAATAGATTTTTTTCGTTTTTTTTTTAAGAAAAAAATCTTAAGTTAAAAATAATTAAATTAAGTTAATAATAAGTTAAAATAGTTCGCAGATTTTAAGTCTTAGTTTTT